>JAXGGA010001524.1:135000-142500 GCA_038373865.1 Uloborus plumipes | reverse complement strand
GGGGGGGGGGGGGGGGGGGGGGGGGGGGGGGGGGGGGGGGGGGGGGGGGGGGGGGGTGGGGGGGGGGGGGGGGGGTGGGGGGGGGGGGGGGGGGGGGGGGGGGGGGGTGGGGGGGGGGGGGGGGGGGGGGGGGGGGGGGGGGGGGGGGGGGGGTGGGGGGGGGGGGGGGGGGGGGGGGGGGGGGGGGGGGGGGGGGGTGGGGGGGGGGGGGGGGGGGGGGGGGGGGGGGGGGGGGGGGGGGGGGGGGGTGGGGGGGGGGGGGGGGGGGGGGTGGGGGGGGGGGGGGGGGGGGGGGGGGGGGGGGGGGGGGGGGGGGGGGGGGGTGGGGGGGGGGGGGGGGGGGGGGGGGGGGGTGGGGGGGGGGGGGGGGGGGGGGGGGGGGGGGTGGGGGGGGGGGGGGGGGGGTGGGGGGGGGGGGGGGGGGGGGGGGGGGGGGTGGGGGGGGGGGGGGGGGGGGGGTGGGGGGGGGGGGGGGGGGGGGGGGGGGGGGGGGGGGGGGGTGGGGGGGGGGGGGGGGGGGGGGGGGTGGGGGGGGGGGGTGGGGGGGGGGGGGGGGGGGGGGGGGGGGGGGGGGGGGGGGGGGGGGGTGGGGGGGGGGGGGGGGGGGGGGGGGGGGGGGGGGGGGGGGGGGGGGGGGGGGGGGGGGGGGGGGGGGGGGGGGGGGGGGGGGTGGGGGGGGGGGGGGGGGGGGGGGGGGGGGGTGGGGGGGGGGGGGGGGGGGGGGGGGGGGGGGGGGGGGGGTGGGGGGGGGGGGGGGGGGGGGGGGGGGGGGGGGGGGGGGGGGGGGGGGGTGGGGGGGGGGGGGGGGGGGGGGGGGGGGGGTGGGGGGGGGGGGGGGGGGGGGGGGGGGGGGGGGGGGGGGGGTGGGGGGGGGGGGGGGGGGGGGGGGGGGGGGGGGGGGGGGGGGGGTGGGGGGGGGGGGGGGGGGGGGGGGGGGGGGGGGGGGGGGGGGGGGGGGGGGGGTGGGGGGGGGGGGGGGGGGGGGGGGGGGGGGGGGGGGGTGGGGGGGGGGGGGGGGGGGGGGGGGGGGGGGTGGGGGGGGGGGGGGGGGGGGGGGGGGGGGGGGGGGGGGGGGGGGGGGGGGGGGGGGGTGGGGGGGGGGGGGGTGGGGGGGGGGGGGGGGGGGGGGGGGGTGGGGGGGGGGGGGGGGGGGTGGGGGGGGGGGGTGGGGGGGGGGGGGGGGGGGGGGGGGGGGGGGGGGGGGGGGGGGGGGGGGGGTGGGGGGGGGGGGGGGGGTGGGGGGGGGGGGGGGGGGGGGGGGGGGGGGGGGGGGGGGGGGGGGGGGGGGTGGGGGGGGGGGGGTGGGGGGGGGGGGGGGGGGGGGGGGGGGGTGGGGGGGGGGGGGGGGGTGGGGGGGGGGGGGGGGGGGGGGGGGGGGGGGGGGGGGGGGGGTGGGGGGGGGGGGGGGGGGGGGGGGTGGGGGGGGGGGGGGGGGGGGGGGGGGGGGGGGGGGGGGGGGGGGGGGGGGGGGGGTGGGGGGGGGGGGGGGGGGGGGGGGGGGGGGGGGGGGGGGGGGGGGTGGGGGGGGGGGGGGGGGGGGGGTGGGGGGGGGGGGGGGGGGGGGGGGGGGGTGGGGGGGGGGGGGGGGGGGGGGGGGGGGGGGGGGGGGGGGGGGGGGGGGGGGGGTGGGGGGGGGGGGGGGGGGGGGGGGGTGGGGGGGGGGGGGGGGGGGGGGGGGGGGGGGGGGGGGGGGGGGGGGGGGGGGGGGGGGGGGGGGGTGGGGGGGGGGGGGGGGGGGGGTGGGGGGGGGGGGGGTGGGGGGGGGGGGGGGGGGGGGGGGGGGGGGGGGGGGGGGGGGTGGGGGGGGGGGGGGGGGGGGGGGGGGGGGGGTGGGGGGGGGGGGGGGGGGGGGGGGGGTGGGGGGGGGGGGGGGGGGGGGGGGGGGGGGGGGGGGGGGTGGGGGGGGGGGGGGGGGGGGGGGGGGGGGGGGGGGGGGGGGGGGGGGGGGGGGGGGGGGGGGGGGGGGGGGGGGGGGGGGGTGGGGGGGGGGGGGGGGGGGGGGGGGGGGGGGGGGGGGGGGGGGGGGGGGGGGGGGGGGGGGGTGGGGGGGGGGGGGGGGGGGGGTGGGGGGGGGGGGGGGGGGGGGGGGGGGGGGGGGGGGGGGGGGGGGGGGGGTGGGGGGGGGGGGGGGGGGGGGGGGGGGTGGGGGGGGGGGGGGGGGGGGGGGGGGGGGGGGGGTGGGGGGGGGGGGGGGGGGGGGGGGGGGGGGGGGGGGGGGGGGGGGTGGGGGGGGGGGGGGGGGGGGGGGGGGGGGGGGGGGGGGGGGGGGGGTGGGGGGGGGGGGGGGGGGGGGGGGGGGGGGGGGGGGGGGGGGGGGGGGTGGGGGGGGGGGGGGGGGGGGGGGGGGGGGGGGGGGGGGGTGGGGGGGGGGGGGGGGGGGGGGGGGGGGGGGGGGGGGGGGGGGGGGGGGGGGGGGGGGGGGGGGGGGGGTGGGGGGGGGGGGGGGGGGGGGGGGGGGTGGGGGGGGGGGGGGGGGGGGGGGGTGGGGGGGGGGGGGGGGGGGGGGGGGGGGGGGTGGGGGGGGGGGGGGGGGGGGGGGGGGTGGGGGGGGGGGGGGGGGGGGGGGGGGGGGGGGGGGGGGGGGGGGGGGGGGGGGGGGGGGGGGGGGGGGGGGGGGGGGGGGGGGGGGGGTGGGGGGGGGGGGGGGGGGGGGGGGGGGGGGGGGGGGGGGGGGGGGGGGGGGGGGGGGGGGGGGTGGGGGGGGGGGGGGGGGGGGGGGGGGGGGGGGGGGGGGGGGGGGGGGGGGGGGGGGGGGGGGGGGGGGGGGGGGGGGGGGGGGGGGGGGGGGGGGTGGGGGGGGGGGGGGGGGGGGGGGGGGGGGGGGGGGGGGGGGGGGGGGTGGGGGGGGGGGGGGGGGGGGGGGGGGGGGGGGGGGGGGGGGGGGGGGTGGGGGGGGGGGGGGGGGGGGGGGGGGGGGGGGGGGGGGGGGGGGGGGGGGTGGGGGGGGGGGGGGGGGGGGGGGGGGGGGGGGGTGGGGGGGGGGGGGGGGGGGGGGGGGGGGGGGGGGGGGGGGGGGGGGGGGGGTGGGGGGGGGGGGGGGGGGGGGGGGGGGGGGGGGGGGGGGGGGGGGGTGGGGGGGGGGGGGGGGGGGGGGGGGGGGGGGGGGGGGGGGGGGGGGGGGGGGGGGGGGGGGGGGGGTGGGGGGGGGGGGGGGGGGGGGGGGGGGGGTGGGGGGGGGGGGGGGGGGGGGGGGGGGGGGGGGGGGGGGGGGGGGGGGGGGGGGGGGGGGGTGGGGGGGGGGGGGGGGGGGGGGGGGGGGGGGGGTGGGGGGGGGGGGGGGGGGGGGGGGGGGGGGGGGGGGGGGGGGGGGGGGGGGGGGGGGGGGGGGGGGGGGGGGGGGGTGGGGGGGGGGGGGGGGGGGGGGGGGGGGGGGGGGGGGGGGGGGGGGGGGGGGGGGGGGGGGTGGGGGGGGGGGGGGGGGGGGGGGGGGGGGGGGGGGGGGTGGGGGGGGGGGGGGGGGGGGGGGGGGGGGGGGGGGGGTGGGGGGGGGGGGGGGGGGGGGGGGGGGGGGGTGGGGGGGGGGGGGGGGGGGGGGGGGGGGGGGGGGGGGGGGGGGGGGGGGGGGGGGGGGTGGGGGGGGGGGGGGGGGGTGGGGGGGGGGGGGGGGGGGGGGGGGGGGGGGGGGGGGGGGGGGGGGGGGGGGGGGGGGGGGTGGGGGGGGGGGGGGGGGGGGGGGTGGGGGGGGGGGGGGGGGGGGGGGGGGTGGGGGGGGGGGGGGGGGGGGGGGGGGGGGGGGGGGGGGGGGGTGGGGGGGGGGGGGGGGGGGGGGGGGGGGGGGGGGGGGGTGGGGGGGGGGGGGGGGGGGGGGGGGGGGGGGGGGGGGGGGGGGGGGGTGGGGGGGGGGGGGGGGGGGGGGTGGGGGGGGGGGGGGGGGGGGGGGGGGGGTGGGGGGGGGGGGGGGGGGGGGGGGGGGTGGGGGGGGGGGGGGGGGTGGGGGGGGGGGGGGGGGGGGGGGGGGGGGGGGGGGTGGGGGGGGGGGGGGGGGGGGGGGGGGGGGGGGGGGGGGGGGGGGGGTGGGGGGGGGGGGGGGGGGGGTGGGGGGGGGGGGGGGGGGGGGGGGGGGGGGGGGGGTGGGGGGGGGGGGGGGGGGGGGGGGGGGGGGGGGTGGGGGGGGGGGGGGGGGGGGGGGGGGGGGTGGGGGGGGGGGGGGGGGGGGGGGGGGGGGGGGGGGGTGGGGGGGGGGGGGGGGGGGGGGGGGGGGGGGGGGGGGGGGGGGGGGGGTGGGGGGGGGGGGGGGGGGGGGGGGGGGGGGGGTGGGGGGGGGGGGGGGGGGGGGGGGGGGGGGGGGGGTGGGGGGGGGGGGGGGGGGGGGGGGGGGGGGGGGGGGGGGGGGGGGGGGTGGGGGGGGGTGGGGGGGGGGGGGGGGGGGGGGGGGGGGGGGGGGGGGGGGGGGGGGGGGGGGGGGGGTGGGGGGGGGGGGGGGGGGGGGGTGGGGGGGGGGGGGGGGGGGGGGGGGGGGGGGTGGGGGGGGGGGGGGGGGGGGGGGGGGGGGGGGGGGGGGGGGGGGGGGGGTGGGGGGGGGGGGGGGGGGGGGGGGGGGGGGGGGGGGGGGGGTGGGGGGGGGGGGGTGGGGGGGGGGGGGGGGGGGGGGGGGGGGGTGGGGGGGGGGGGGGGGGGGGGGGGGGGGGGGGGGGGGGGTGGGGGGGGGGGGGGGGGGGGGGGGGGGGGGGGTGGGGGGGGGGGGGGGGGGGGGGGGGGGGGGGGGGGGGGGGGGGGGGGGGGGGGGGGGGGGGGGGGGGGGGGGGGGGGGGGGGGGGGGGGGGGGGGGGGGGGGGGGGGGGGGGGGGGGGGGGGGGGGGGGGGGGGGGGGGGGGTGGGGGGGGGGGGGGGGGGGGGGGGGGGGTGGGGGGGGGGGGGTGGGGGGGGGGGGGGGGGGTGGGGGGGGGGGGGGGGGGGGGGGGGGGGGGGGGGGGGGGGGGGGGGGGGTGGGGGGGGGGGGGGGGGGGGGGGGGGGGGGGGGGGGGTGGGGGGGGGGGGGGGGGGGGGGGGGGGGGGGGGGGGGGGGGGGGGTGGGGGGGGGGGGGGGGGGGGGGGGGTGGGGGGGGGGGGGGGGGGGGGGGGGGGGTGGGGGGGGGGGGGGGGGGGGGGGGGGGGGGGGGGGGGGGGTGGGGGGGGGGGGGGGGGGGGGGGGGGGGGGGGGGGGGGGGGGGGGGGGGGGGTGGGGGGGGGGGGGGGGGGGGGGGGGGGGGGGGTGGGGGGGGGGGGGGGGGGGGGGGGGGGGGGGGGGGGGGGGGGGGGGGGGGTGGGGGGGGGGGGGGGGGGGGTGGGGGGGGGGGGGGGGGGGGGGGGGGGGGGGGGGGTGGGGGGGGGGGGGGGGGGGGGGGGGGGGGGGGGGGGGGGGGGGGGGGGGGGGGGGGGGGGGGGGGGGGGGGGGGTGGGGGGGGGGGGGGGGGGGGGGGGGGGGGGTGGGGGGGGGGGGGGGGGGGGGGGGGGGGGGGGGGGTGGGGGGGGGGGGGGGGGGGGGGGGGGGGGGGGGGGTGGGGGGGGGGGGGGGGGGGGGGGGGGGGGGGGGTGGGGGGGGGGGGGGGGGGGGGGTGGGGGGGGGGGGGGGGGGGGGGGGGGGGGGGGGGGGGGGGTGGGGGGGGGGGGGGGGGGGGGGGGGGGGGGGGGGGGGGGGGGGGGGGGGGGGGGGGGGGGGTGGGGGGGGGGGGGGGGGGGGGGGGTGGGGGGGGGGGGGGGGGGGGGGGGGGGGGGGGGGGGGGGGGGGTGGGGGGGGGGGGGGGGGGGGGGGGGGGGGGGGGGGGGGGGGGGTGGGGGGGGGGGGGGGGGGGGGGGGGGGGGGGGGGGGGGGGGGGGGGGGGTGGGGGGGGGGGGGGGGGGGGGGGGGGGGGGGGGGGGGGGGGGGGGGGGGGGGGGGGGGGGGGGGGGGGGGGGGGGGGGGTGGGGGGGGGGGGGGGGTGGGGGGGGGGGGGGGGGGGGGGGGGGGGGGGGGGGGGGGGGGGGGGGGGGTGGGGGGGGGGGGGGGGGGGGGGGGGGGGGGGGGGGTGGGGGGGGGGGGGGGGGGGGGGGGGGGGGGGGGGGGGGGTGGGGGGGGGGGGGGGGGGGGGGGGGGGGGGGGGGGGTGGGGGGGGGGGGGGGGGGGGGGGGGGGGGGGGGGGGGGGGGGGGGGGGGGGGGGTGGGGGGGGGGGGGGGGGGGTGGGGGGGGGGGGGGGGGGGGGGGGGGTGGGGGGGGGGGGGGGGGGGGGGGGGGGGGGGTGGGGGGGGGGGGGGGGGGGGGGGGGGGGGGGGGGGGGGGGGGGGGGGGGGGGGGGTGGGGGGGGGGGGGGGGGGGGGGGGTGGGGGGGGGGGGGGGGGGGGGGGGTGGGGGGGGGGGGGGGGGGGGGGGGGGGGGGGGGGGGGGGGGGGGGGGGGGGTGGGGGGGGGGGGGGGGGGGGGGGGGGGGGGGGGGGGGGGGGGGGGGGGGGGTGGGGGGGGGGGGGGGGGGGGGTGGGGGGGGGGGGGGGGGGGGGGGGGGGGGGGGGGGGGGGGGGGGGGGGGGGGGGGGGGTGGGGGGGGGGGGGGGGGGGGGGGGGGTGGGGGGGGGGGGGGGGGGGGGGGGGGGGGGGGGGGTGGGGGGGGGGGGGGGGGGGGGGGGGGGGGGGGGGGGGGGGGGGTGGGGGGGGGGGGGGGGGGGGGGGGGGTGGGGGGGGGGGGGGGGGGGGGGGGGGGGGGGGGGGGGGGGGGGGGGGGGGGGGGGGGGGGGGGGTGGGGGGGGGGGGGGGGGGGGGGGGGGGGGGGGGTGGGGGGGGGGGGGGGGGGGGGGGGGGGGGGGGGGGGGGGGGGGGGGGGGGGGGGGGGGGGGGGGGGTGGGGGGGGGGGGGGGGGGGGGGGGGGGGGGGTGGGGGGGGGGGGGGGGGGGGGGGGGGGGGGGGGGGGGGGGGGGGGGGGGGGGGGGGGGGGGGGGGGGGGGGGGGGGGGGGTGGGGGGGGGGGGGGGGGGGGGGGGGGGGGGGGGGGTGGGGGGGGGGGGGGGGGGGGGGGGGGGGGGGGGTGGGGGGGGGGGGGGGGGGGGGGGGGGGGGGGGGGTGGGGGGGGGGGGGGGGGGGGGGGGGGGGGGGGGGGGGGGGTGGGGGGGGGGGGGGGGGGGGGGGGGGGGGGGGGGGGGGGGGGGGGGGGGGGGGGGTGGGGGGGGGGGGGGGGGGGGGGGGGGGGGGGGGGGGGGGGGGGGGGGGGGGGGGGGTGGGGGGGGGGGGGGGGGGGGGGGGGGGGGGGGGGGGGGGGGGGGGGGGGGGGGGGGGGGGGGTGGGGGGGGGGGGGGGGGGGGTGGGGGGGGGGGGGGGGGGGGGGGGGGGGGGGGGGGGGGGGGGGGGGGGGGGGGGGGGTGGGGGGGGGGGGGGGGGGGGGGGGGGGGGGGGGGGTGGGGGGGGGGGGGGGGGTGGGGGGGGGGGGGGGGGGGGGGGGTGGGGGGGGGGGGGGGGGGGGGGGGGGGGGGGGGGGGGGGGGGGGGGGGGGGGGTGGGGGGGGGGGGGGGGGGGGGGGGGGGGGGGGGGGGGGGGGGGGGGGGGGGGGGGGGGGGGGGGG
>JAXGGA010001524.1:127500-130000 GCA_038373865.1 Uloborus plumipes | reverse complement strand
AAAAAAAAAAAAAAATAAAAAAAAAAAAAAAAAAAAAAAAAAAAAAAAAAAAAAAAAAATAAAAAAAAAAAAAAAAAAAAAAAAAAAAAAAAAAAAAAAAAAAAAAAAAAAAAAAAAAAAAAAAAAAAAAAAAAAAAAAAAAAAAAAAAAAAAAAAAAAAAAAAAAAAAAAAAAAAAAAAAAAAAAAAAAAAAAAAAAAAAAAAAAAAAAAAAAAAAAAAAAAAAAAAAAAAAAAAAAAAAAAAAAAAAAAAAAAAAAAAAAAAAAATAAAAAAAAAAAAAAAAAAAAAAAAAAAAAAAAAAAAAAAAAAAAAAAAAAAAAAAAAAAAAAAAAAAAAAAAAAAAAAAAAAAAATAAAAAAAAAAAAAAAAAAAAAAAAAAAAAAAAAAAAAAAAAAAAAAAAAAAAAAAAAAAAAAAAAAAAAAAAAAAAAAAAAATAAAAAAAAAAAAAAAAAAAAAAAAAAAAAAAAAAAAAAAAAAAAAAAAAAAAAAAAAAAAAAAAAAAAAAAAAAAAAAAAAAAAAAAAAAAAAAAAAAAAAAAAAAAAAAAAAAAAAAAAAAAAAAAAAAAAAAAAAAAAAAAAAAAAAAAATAAAAAAAAAAAAAAAAAAAAAAAAAAAAAAAAAAAAAAAAAAAAAAAAAAAAAAAAAAAAAAAAAAAAAAAAAAAAAAAAAAAAAAAAAAAAAAAAAATAAAAAAAAAAAAAAAAAAAAAAAAAAAAAAAAAAAAAAAAAAAAAAAAAAAAAAAAAAAAAAAAAAAAAAAAAAAAAAAAAAAAAAAAAAAAAATAAAAAAAAAAAAAAAAAAAAAAAAAAAAAAAAAAAAAAAAAAAAAAAAAAAAAAAAAAAAAATAAAAAAAAAAAAAAAAAAAAAAAAAAAAAAAAAAAAAAAAAAAAAAAAAAAAAAAAAAAAAAAAAAAAAAAAAAAAAAAAAAAAAAAAAAAAAAAAAAAAAAAAAAAAAAAAAAAAAAAAAAAAAAAAAAAAAAAAAAAAAAAAAAAAAAAAAAAAAAAAAAAAAAAAAAAAAAAAAAAAAAAAAAAAAATAAAAAAAAAAAAAAAAAAAAAAAAAAAAAAAAAAAAAAAAAAAAAAAAAAAAAAAAAAAAAAAAAAAAAAAAAAAAAAAAAAAAAAAAAAAAAAAAAAAAAAATAAAAAAAAAAAAAAAAAAAAAAAAAAAAAAAAAAAAAAAAAAAAAAAATAAAAAAAAAAAAAAAAAAAAAAAAAAAAAAAAAAAAAAAAAAAAAAAAAATAAAAAAAAAAAAAAAAAAAAAAAAAAAAAAAAAAAAAAAAAAAAAAAAAAAAAAAAAAAAAAAAAAAAAAATAAAAAAAAAAAAAAAAAAAAAAAAAAAAAAAAAAAAAAAAAAAAAAAAAAAAAAAAAAAAAAAAAAAAAAAAAAAAAAAAAAAAAAAAAAAAAAAAAAAAAAAAAAAAAAAAAAAAAAAAAAAAAAAAAAAAAAAAAAAAATAAAAAAAAAAAAAAAAAAAAAAAAAAAAAAAAAAAAAAAAAAAAAAAAAAAAAAAAAAAAAAAAAAAAAAAAAAATAAAAAAAAAAAAAAAAAAAAAAAAAAAAAAAAAAAAAAAAAAAAAAAAAAAAAAAAAAAAAAAAAAAAAAAAAAAAAAAAAAATAAAAAAAAAAAAAAAAAAAAAAAAAAAAAAAAAAAAAAAAAAAAAAAAAAAAAAAAAAAAAAAAAAAAAAAAAAAAAAAAAAAAAAAAAAAATAAAAAAAAAAAAAAAAAAAAAAAAAAAAAAAAAAAAAAAAAAAAAAAAAAAAAAAAAAAAAAAAAAAAAAAAAAAAAAAAAAAAAAAAAAAAAAAAAAAAAAAAAAAATAAAAAAAAAAAAAAAAAAAAAAAAAAAAAAAAAAAAAAAAAAAAAAAAAAAAAAAAAAAAAAAAAAAAAAAAAAAAAAAAAAAAAAAAAAAAAAAAAAAAAAAAAAAAAAAAAAAAAAAAAAAAAAAAAAAAAAAAAAAAAAAAAAAAAAAAAAAAAAAAAAAAAAAAAAAAAAAAAAAAAAAAAAAAAAAAAAAAAAAAAAAAAAAAAAAAAAAAAAAAAAAAAAAAAAAAAAAAAAAAAAAAAAATAAAAAAAAAAAAAAAAAAAAAAAAAAAAAAAAAAAAAAAAAAAAAAAAAAAAAAAAAAAAATAAAAAAAAAAAAAAAAAAAAAAAAAAAAAAAAAAAAAAAAAAAAAAAAAAAAAAAAAAAAAAAAAAAAAAAAATAAAAAAAAAAAAAAAAAAAAAAAAAAAAAAAAAAAAAAAAAAAAAAATAAAAAAAAAAAAAAAAAAAAAAAAAAAAAAAAAAAAAAAAAAAAAAAATAAAAAAAAAAAAAAAAAAAAAAAAAAAAAAAAAAAAAAAAAAAAAAAAAAAAAAAAAAAAATAAAAAAAAAAAAAAAAAAAAAAAAAAAAAAAAAAAAAAAAAAAAAAAAAAAAAAAAAAAAAAAAAAAAAAAAAAAAAAAAAAAAAAAAAAAAAAAAAAAAAAAAAAAAAAAAAAAAAAAAAAAAAAAAAAAAAAAAAAT
>JAXGGA010001524.1:0-122500 GCA_038373865.1 Uloborus plumipes | reverse complement strand
TAGTTTCTTTCTTTTTTTTCAGTTTATTTTATGGAGTATTTACTTAAGAAAATTAGGTGAAGTTTCGTAATGGAAACATTACCTTATTTCATAAGTACACTTACACTAAAAAGAATAAAATAAAATAATTTTGGAAAAAAATAGAATCGACTTTAGTTGAAAATTGCTCTAAAAAGTAAAAAATAATTTTTTTTCTTTCAACACCATCGAAACTACTTTTAAACATAAGTATTGAAGTCGGCGCAAAAACGATATAGGTAAAATGATATTTAACCATATTTTGCCAACATTTTTCAGAGAAACCATTGAAAATTAAAAGCAGAATATTTGCACAATTACACGAATGTGTGGTAATCAATGAAATGTTTCCTTTAAAATTTATATTTATAGTTGAATTGTAGTTGCGTATGATTCTATACATTGTTTTTGCACCGACTTCAAAACTTATGTTTAAAAGTAGTTTCGATGGTGTTCAAAGAAAAAAATTATTTTTTACTTTTTAGAGCAATTTTCAACTGAAGTCGGTTATATTTTTTTCTAAAATTATTTTATTTTTGTTTCAAAATGGGAGCGGATTAAAGATTAATTCCTAAATTTAATCCAAATTAATCCATTTCTGTAGATAAGGTTGAATATGCTGTCAGGATTTTTTTTCATGATATTCATTGAAGGTGGTTTTTAGTCATAACTTAATTTTCGTATGCTAATGAAATATATCAAAAAGTATGAAGTGCATTCAAAAAAAAAAGAAAAAAAGCTAGATAGTAAAAAAAATAATTACTTTTCACTTGCCCTCTATAATTTGCTCAGTTGTTTGAAATTGCTGTTTTAATTCTTTTCTGACCTTGTGATGGCAATTTTTCCAGAGTCCTGTGACTGCCATGACTTGGGGCCACAACGACAAGCGCCTGTTCATCGCCACCGGCTGCATCATCCACGTCGGCTGGGTGACCCAGAAGATTGCATCCCTGCAACTATTGGCGAGGCTGGCGACCTACGGTGCCCTGCAAAACGATGCCTTAATCCAGAAGTTGCCGCTGCCTCAGCGCCTCCGAGCTTTGATCTCGCATCTTACTATGCAGACTATTAAGGTAAAGAAATACTTTTTGCTAATAATATCTCAAATAAACCAATCTTGAATGAATGAATGAATAAAGTGAGAGTGGGCGCCCTTAAGAGAGCGCAAGCACTGTGACCACAGGTCTATTGTACTATCCTCGTTGGGGCCCTTAACCTTTAGGAACCGGGCGGTACACATGTTGTACCATAAGTCTTTTTTCCTTAGAGGACACTGTTGAAATTTTCACTCGAACCCGTTGGAGCCGGGGATTTTTTCAAGGTTTCATACGTCTGGTACGACAGTTGATACCTTCTCTTTTCAATGGAAAAGAAATCTGTGGTTCATTTGTCATACTACCTGGATCTAAAAAAAAATTTCTATATGAACAGCCCGATCCAAAAGGTTAATAGAGCCCAGTAGCTGAAACGAACTTCAGCAGATGTTTAACAGGTAATCTAGACAATTCGTAGGCATTTAAACAATGGTACCCCAGATGTTCAAATCTGTGAGCAGAATAAAAATCGCAATCACATAGTACGTGTTTTGAGCTTTCTTCTGCCTCTAGACAACCTCTACAAGCTGGGTCATCTGTGACCAGCAGCAAGTTGAGGTGCCTATTAAGAGAACAGTGTCTCAATCTAGAATGATTGTAGAAAGTGCATCAATATACAAATACAAATACAAATGCGACATCCAGCAGCAGGCTCTGGGCCCAACTGGGCTGGTCCTAGTCAAATTAAAGACCCCAATGAAGATCAATGGCCCTCTTAAAGCTATCTACTCCATTGCTCCTTACCACCTCTTCCGGTAAACTGTTCCAAGTTCCCACTACCCTGCTAAAGTAGTAATTTTTTCGAATTTCCAGGTTAGCCTGAGGTTTAAACAGCTTAAAACAATGACCCCTTGTCCTGCTTTCTGTGTAAAAATCCAACCCTGCAACATCATTCATTTTAATAAATTTAAATAACTGAATCATGCCCCCTCTGGTTCTCCTTTGCTCAAGACTATACATATTAAATATATACATATTACATATTTTCATAAGTTTCATATCTTGGATAAAATGTTGAGAACTTTTTTTTTCCCCAGCTTCATATACTCAAACTTAAGATCACCATTAGTTTTATATGTTGTATTATGTTCTGATATTTCCACTGAAGCATAAATTTTCTATTTTTATGTGTTCAGGGATGATATTTTTCAGACTTTTGTCTGAATTTCAATTGTTTTTTTTAAATTTTTTTGAGAACATTTCAGATTTTTAGTAATTTAAAACTTTTAACTTTCACCCGATTGCTCCAATACAATTATAGAGTTAGTTAGGCATAGTTAAGATTGTTCTCTAAATTTCACTAATCTCAAGTTCTGCCAGCTTATTGAAAAGTATCTTTAGTGAGCTACTGCTACATTCACATAATGATAATTGACGCTCATAAAATTGTTGTAATAAAATTATTTTAACAAACATGAGTGAGAAATAGTTTTATTTTATTTTATTAAAATATACTAGAGTATTGCATCTTTTTAGATACAAGATAAGATTTATTTATTTATTTATTTATTTTTTTTTTGCAAGATTAATGTATTAGTATATTTTTTAACTTTTGTACATTTTCTAACCTGTGTTTTAAATTTCATTTTTTTTAAAGTTGTTTTTTATTTAGCACAATATTGTACTTGGAGTCTATTTACGACTTTAGCATTTTGTAATGTTTTCATTCACGTAAAATGTTCTGTAATACCTCACTGTCATGCCTTGGCCTTGTTTTACTGCTCACTTGAATTTATCACTTTCTGTGTCTCTGGAAAGTTAAAAGTAAAAAAAAAGTTGTAAGTATAAAACTACTGAAGTTTAAAAACGCTATTTTTCAAGAAAAGTCTTACTTTATTTAATTTAATCAATGAAGAAAACAGAAAGTTTTTCTATTCACCTACATTTGTTGCAATTTGAAATTTTTTGTAAAAAAAAAAAAAAAAAAGAAGAAGGAAAAGGAAGAAAGGAATTGGAAAAATATTTTAAGTTTACCCCCCCCCCCCCACCCCAAAAAAAAGTTGTACTTATTAAGCTAGATTTATTTTGCTGTTTTTGTAAGTCTCCTTCATGTAGGATTAGGTTAAGCTTTTTAGTGCATATAATTATCATTTACTTACAAATTAGTTGAGTCATTATTTTTAATGACATTGTTAAGAACATGTTTTGGGGCAGATTGCACTTTTTTCTCTTTTTGTCTCTTAATAAGCACAATGACAACCTACTGTATTAACCCAAATCTTTTAAATATTAGCATTAAAATTCTTAATTGGTTGCTGCAAAACAAAATGAGGGATTTCAAGGTGCTTTTCCAAATATTCTCAACTTCTTAATAATTCCAGAAAATTTGTCTGAAACTGCTCTCAAGGATTCAGAGAAGTTATTCTTGCTTAGAAATTTGGTAAAAATCTTTTTTTAGGGGGGGGGGGGATCTTATCTTCATTAAATTGACGTTTTTGTGCAAATTTTGTTATACCCCACACCTTTTACTTCCTTTTACGTATTAAAGGAAGTATTGTGATCGCAAAAAAAATTTCGCTAAAATTTGGGTCTAAATTTTGATTTGCTCACCCCCAAATGAATGTTGAGTAGTTTTCTCGACCTGTCAGCACGTGCATATGTGCCTACCAACATATAACCAGAAGAAAAATCCTTTTCAACCACCCCCGAGTTAGTTACGACGAGTTTTCTCGTGACGTCTGTATGTGCACATTTATGTCGCATGACTCAAAAATTATATGCCATAGAGGCTTCTGGTTTGGTATGTAGGCTCTGAGGGGGTCTAGTTGTGCACTAGGGTGAGTCGAAAAAATCGATTTTTTTATTTCGAAATCGCATTACCTCTCAAAAGTTGTGGTTTAGTATCCACAACTTGGGAAAAATAAGAAAAAAATTCTAAGTTGACGTCTTCGGTTCGCGCATCAGGCTCAAAGTTAGAAAAAATATGTTAAAAATGGAAATTTTCAAAAAGAAAAAAGAAAAAAAAACTGTAACTTTTTATAATGCAAATACCATAAGCTGTAAATATTTTGTACATTTTTAATCTAAAAAAATATTTTATAGCTTTTACATACGATCTTTAGTTTGCACATCAGCCTTAAATTGGGCTAAAATCGCCTACAATGTCAAATTTCGAAACTATCGATTTTTTTTATTTCGAAATTGCATTACCTCTCAAAAGTTGTGGTTTGGTATCCAAAATTTGGGAAAAATAAATAAAAAATCTAAGTTGACTACTTTGGTTCGCCCATGAGGCTCAAAGTTGGAAAATATATGCTAAAAATGGAAATTTTCAAAAAATAATTTGAAAAAAAAGTATTTTTTTTATATCGAAACTGCTTTAAATTGTTAGTAGATAACATAAGTTGAACCCAAAAAATTATATATGACTATTAGAAGATACATTCTGTTTGTGCATAAGGCTCAAGATATGAAAAAAAATGCCAAAACTGAATCAGAACGCACTATGTCGGCGCTGTGCCGGTATATTTTTGTTCTACAGCCGACTTTTCTAGACATTACACATATTCTAGGAGACAGTTCAAAGTCCCTGCAGTCTGCACTCCCTTTGGTTGTCACTTAGTCAGCTAGACCCGCCAAACAAACAGCATCTTTAATTAGCAACTGAAAGTGAATCAAAAAGTGCAGCGTGTTTAGCTTTGGGTGAGTTTTTTTTGTTAACTTTATAGCATATTTTTATGCTCAAGTTTTGTTATACTGTTCTCCATTCTCCGAATAATAAATAATGGAACCCCGGAAAACTTCTAAACGTTTAATTATTTGTCCGTTTTTTGGTGTACTGAAAGGGTTAAGTCAAAGTGTTTTAACCACATGTGCACATGTGTTGTTAGCTTGCTTTGAAGAAAAATCGCAATCTGTAAAAGGCGAACCTTTTTCAAGGATTTCAGATTGCATAGCTCATAGAAGAAATTTGCTGCAAAGCTTCTATACCAACGGTCAGTCATGTACGTATTGTAAAATTGATAAAGGATTACCATAATACTACACTTTGAGAAAGTCATTTAGTCGTGATAAAGATAAATTGAACTTCAAGACAAAACTCAATCATTTTGTTAATTAAGCGAAGTCTAAACTTTTTGACGTTGCTTCTTTCAGGTGTGCAATGAATTTTTCGGGTTCTTGTGCTAAAAAGCCAATCTCTTGTAGATGTACACTATACATCTGTACATTGGTATAGAACGCACATTGGTATTACCACTGTACAATGCTATAGAAGCTTTGCAGTGAATTTCTGCTATTTAAGCAGATATGCAATCTGAAATCCTTGAAAAAGGTTCGCCTTTTACAGATTGCGATTTTTCTTCAAAACAAGTTAACAACACATCTGCACAAGTGGGTAAAACACTTTGACTTAACCCTTTCGGTGCACCAAAAAACGGACAAATAATTAAACGTTTAGAAGTTTTCCGGGGTTCCATTATTTATTATTCGGAGAACGGAGAACAGTATAACAAAACTTGAGCATAAAAATATGCTATAAAGTTACAAAAAAAACTCACCCAAAGCTAAACACGCTGCACTTTTTGATTCACTTTCAGTTGCTAATTAAAGATGCTGTTTGTTTGGCGGGTCTAGCTGACTAAGTGACAACCAAAGGGAGTGCAGACTGCAGGGACTTTGAACTGTCTCCTAGAATATGTGTAATGCCTAGAAAAGTCGGCTGTAGAACAAAAATATGCCGACATGGTGCGTTCTGGTTCAGTTTTTGGCATTTTTTTTCATATCTTGAGCCTTATGCACAAACAGAATGTATCTTCTAATAGTCATATATAATTTTATGGGTTCAACTTATGTTATCTACTAACAATTTAAAGCAGTTTCGATAGAAAAAAAATTACTTTTTTTTTCAAATTATTTTTTGAAATTTTCCATTTTTAGCATATATTTTCCAACTTTGAGCCTCATGCGCGAACCGAAGTAGTCAACTTAGATTTTTTATTTATTTTTCCCAAATTTTGGATACCAAACCACAACTTTTGAGAGGTAATGCGATTTCGAAATAAAAAAAATCGATATTTTCGAAATTTGACATTGTAGGCGATTTTAGCCCAATTTAAGGTTGATCTGCAAACTAATGATGGCATGTAAAAGCTATAAAATATTTTCTTAGATTAAAAATGCACAAAATATTTACAGCTTATGACAGTTGCATTATAAAAAGTTACAATTTTTTTTTTCTTTTTTCCTTTTGAAAATTTCCATTTTTAACATTTTTTTTCCAACTTTGAGCCTCATGCGCGAACCGAAGACGTCAACTTAGAATTTTTTTCTTATTTTTCCCAAATTGTGGATACTAAACCACAACTTTTGAGAGGTAATGCGATTTCGAAATAAAAAAATCGATTTTTTCGACTCACCCTATTGTGCACTTCCCCTTGTGGTTGTATTCCAGTTTTCCCAAGGGGCTGTTTTGCCCCTTTTTGGAGGTAAACCAGTGTTACTTTCAATGCTGACTTTGTGATATGAATTGGCGCGACCACTTATCGATATATCGCCAAGCTTTTGGTTGCCAAGTGTTTGACGCCAACTTGGCAAAAAGAAATATTTTTAAATTTGGGTTCAGTTTGGTGCTGGCACACCAGATTTTTTTCTTTGTGGAAGGAGAAAAAAGCGTGGCACTAAATTACTTAGGAAAGCATCATATCTTTATAATTGTGATAGAAGTTTGTTTATTACAATAAAGGAAACAAATGCTGCTTCATTAGTTTTTTTTATTTCTCTAGTAACATGAATATTTTCTTAATTGACAATGATCCAGATTTATTATTCTTGTACATATAAAATTTTTTCACTAAAAATCATAAGCTATCTCAAAAACATGTAATAAATTATTTGGAAGTTTGTATCATTTATGCTAGCAAACTTAAGTCTTTTTCCATTGTGATTTTTTAATCTAAAAATGTTTACTGTTTTTATAATCTAAAAGTAGAGATTAGTTAGAAACTTATTCTCTCAATCATTGAAGAGTTATTCAATAGTAGTCACTCCTAAATACAAAATTTTACAAGATTTTTTCGTATAAAAGTTTTGATAACATTTTTCAAATATTTTTACTAGATTGTTTGTACCCAATTTGCATTTAATGGGTCCAATAAGTTTTTCAATAAAAAAAATTGAAAAAGCACTAAATAAACTAAATAAATTAAATATTAATAATAATATTTAGTTAAATATGGACATCACAAAATACAGTCAAACCCTGCTATAACGAACCCTCAATGGAGCGGCTTAGGAGATCACTACAGCGAGAGTTCGCTAAAATCCGATTCTTAAAAAAAAAAAACCTTCAGTTTCTTCACTTCCCTTCCTTTGCCACAAGCTATTTCAACTCCATCCTCCAAGCACGACATCATTTGTGGACGGCCCATCACTGAGCTCTTTTTTTCTTCCTCTCGCAGTGTCACCTGCCCGACCCGCACCACTTGCGGGAGTTTGTGTCGAAGCCCCCCTCGAGCGACATCCGCTTCCACTGCACTATGATCCGGCACGAGGACGACGACATGACCGGCAGCGCCACCTACACCATGTTCCTGGAGTACCTGGGTGGCCTCGTGCCCCTGCTCAAGGGCAAGAGAGTCAGCAAGCTCAGGCCGGAGTTTGTCATCTTCGACCCACAGTCCCTGGGTAAAGAATGTTCTGTCCTTCTTTCGCTGATCAATGTTTTCTTGAAACCAGGGAACCACATGAATTGTGTATACATAAAAAGGACCGCATGTGTGTCTGTTATGTTCTTCATACAAATCTCTCTTGTGTTGGATCTTTGCACAATTTTATCCTTTGATGCTCAGGCATTCACTTAGCAGGGATTTCATCAGAAACTCTGTGAAACAGAATTTTTGTGCCTCTTAATAACAATTATCACCGAGTTTTTGGGATTTTTAAGAAACCAAAAGGATTCTTCATGTAAATTTGGAGTAGTTATAAAATTGCTCTTTTCTACAAGAGCCTGATAGATGAACATACTTCACTAGACACAACTTTTATTTTTGAGGTAGACCCTGCAACATTAGGCTCTTAAAATAGTAAGGAAAATAGTCACTAGAGAATATTTAGAGGTTTTTTTAACAAAAAAAATATTTGCTCTCATTACTACCAAAATAATCTCTCCAAATTTTAAAGCTTGGCTAGAAGTGGAGGGTAACACTTTACCTCAATGTCTGTATGTAAAAGTGCCATTTATGAACAGCAAAAATGTATTTTCTTATGTTTTAAGGACATAAGATTCAATATTTAATCAGTGAATCTGCTTTTTTTCAATTCAATTTTTCTTAAAATAATTTAATATGCTTAGATAATAACTGTTGGCTAATGTTAGTCTTTACTTGAGGAAAGTGGTACCTATCTACAGCAGCTTAGTATGTTCTTACGTTTAGTATGCTTTGGCAAACATTTTTTCTTCTTAGTTTGCGGATGGCAGGGATGATTGACAGGTTCCGTTGCACTGTTTTCTGTACTTTTCCCGCTTGTTGAATTGAAAACAAACTTATTCTTGTTGCAGAACCGGGCCTCCCTCACCCCCTGTACCGGGTGAAGAACTGCCAGGCGTACTCGTTTCCCCCTGCTCAGCTGAACACCTGCCTGGCCATCGTCCCCCTCTATGTCCCCTCGTCCTCGTCCGACAGCGAGGCGGAGGAGGGGTGCGCCTCACCCAGGATGCAGAGGCGCAAGAGGAACCGAAGACACGCCCATGGGAGGCATGCGGAGACCGCATGGAGGGAGATCATGTACATTGACGAGCTGCCGGAGGTGAGTCGATGTCGTGCAATGTCGGTGGTAGAGATTCGATCATGTCCTCATCGTTTATATATCATGCATTAATATTTAGGCGAGATATGATATCGGAAAACGAGATTTATTTGAGGTATCTTTCCCGGGGTCTGGCCAGAGGAAATTAGGGTCCGTTAACGGACCCTTCACAAAAATACGATCAAGCAAAACGGACCCTTCACAAAAATACGATCAAGCAAACCGGACCCTTCACAAAATGCTGATCAAACAAACGCACATTTCACACATTATTCATTCAAAAAGCAAATCTGAAATCAAAATAATGCATAGCATATTTCTGTGTAAAAGCCCATAACTTTTGGGCCTTTTCTGAAGTAATCGTGTATCCGCCAACTTTGCGAAAAAAAAAAAAGTCAGCACTTCCTGCCTGGCACTGCGATGCTCAGGCAAGCAAAAAATCTTTAGTGTAAACTGTAGCACTTTTTGTTGGTTTCTTTTAAAGAAATTAACAACTTCAAAAAAGGTACTTGTTTTGCTTTAATGGTTCTGCTTGTTTGTTTTATCATATGCAAATCAAAGTGGCTTGCTGCGATGTTGCTGTTATAGATTTCTCTGGAAGTGCTGAGTAAGGATTTTTCTCCCTGCTAATAATAATAATAGCAATTATCAGCGGAATGAACTTAGAACTGCAAACATATAGCTAGGGTTGGAGAAAAAATGGGATTGCTTCTGGGTAGAGCGATCAGATATTTAAAATTAAAATTATCTCCATCTGACGTCTTTGGTGCGATGTTTTGACCTTATTTTGGCAAAAAATTATCTTTTTTTTTATTTCATTTATTTATTTATTTATTTTTTAATGCTTAAAAGGGTGGTGTTTTAGTTATAAGTAGGAATTAATGTATTTTTGCGTCTGTTATATTAGAAGTCTGGTATTGTTTGTTTTGCTATGTTTTCTACCGTATTTTTTCCTCCGAATTTTTGGCGAATATGTCGGTGATAATTAATGACATTCATCATATAAACCTGATGAAATGCAGCTCTAAAAATTTTGACTTTAATAAATTATTAAAAATCGTTTTTATATTTCTGATGCTTTCATTTTGAAAAAAGCGATCTCTGCATCCGATATGAAAATCGAATTTTACTTACTTTTCAAGCTAATTACTCTTTATTAGGAGGCAAATAAATGAAAATTCGTTTTATTTTTTGCTCAGATCATTATTTTAAATGTTTTAAAGCAAAATTAACTGTTCTTTTATGAGTCTAAATGTTAAACGATCGTTCCATTTTATTTTTGCATTAATTGTGGAAACAGACATTAATAATATGTTTACCATAGACCTTTGAAATGCAATTGTAAAAAAAATTCAACCAAAAAAAATTATTTTATGTTCCGTTTTTATGCTTTTGATGTCACTTGAATGATCACTTTGAAAACTGTAATCTCTTTGCATCCGCTACAGGAATCGGACTTTTCGCATTTTTGATGTTTAATATGCTTTTTTAAGAGGAAAATAAATGAAATTTCTTTTTTTTTTTAATTAAATTAAAAAAAATTTTTTTTGCATTTTTTTTTTTTTTTTTTCAAAATTTGATTTTCACAAAATTATTTGATTTTTCACAAAATTATTTAGTTTTTCACAAAAAACGGACCCTGTGAAAACTTCTGGACAGACCCCTGCTTTCTTAATGTACTGCAATGTTGTACATTGGTCAATATTTAAATGAGGTAGATCTTTCAGTCAGTAAAGAATAGTTTTTGGTTGGTATGAATGAGTGCAAAGTTGGATGAAGATGTGTAACCAAATGCAGATGAAATTGGTAGCATAAATAGTCAGAAATCTCAATGACTCTCTCTGTTTCTTTGTATGTCTGTTTGGCATTAGGCCAGGTAGGAGTTGCAGGGTATACTATAGATACTCTGTCTCAACTTATTGCATGGGGTTTCCTTAAATTAAATTTTGTCCATGTTCTTATAAGTTTTTAATGGCCAATAAACTTGATTTGTTTTTAAAAAGTCTACTCGTCAACTAAAGGGTTATCCTGAATATCACTAAGCCAAACTTCCAGTATATTATATCACATCTACTTGTTTAATGCATATTAGAAATGATAAACTAATTAGTTAGTCATGAAGATGAACTAATACAAGAGGGGAATAACTGCATGGAGAGAGATTTTGCTTCATTTACTTGAAATAATAGTTACTTTATATCCTATCCCAAAATGTGCGCAACCTCTAGTTCCTAGATGCATGGTTTTTTGACTTGTTGCTGTACTAATTTTGATGTTTACCAGATTAACTTGATGTGATGAAATGCATACCTTGTTGAATGGCACCAATTTCATAGCTCTCATTCTCCTTCCCCAGAGCGAGAAGATAGTGTCCGTGACCTCCAACATCTGGGGCACCAAGTTCAAGATCCTGGGCCTTGTCCCGTGGCTGCCCCCCGTCCTGGGCACAGTGACCTATCGCACGAGCCTGCTGCACCTGCAACCCCGCCAGATGACCCTGCTCATGAAGGAGCTGAGGGGCCCCCAGCCCAGGGAGTTCTGCCCCTCGGACCCCACTAAGGGCACCTCGGCTGTCGTCTTCTCGGAGGACGAGGATGATCCCGGAGGTCGGTCCATGCTCCCTAAAAATCTAATTTTAATGAAGTGTCATAATTAAGTGAAAAACATAAAATAGCAGTGCTTCAATAGCTATTATTTTGTAAGCAATTCAGGATTTTTTTTTTTTTTTGTCTTTAATGGAAATGCTATGTGTTGAACATTCATTAACTCATTTTGAGGTCAGACTCTTGCAATAATAGTGCCAAATAGCACCAAGCAGAAAATTCTGCTACCAAAGTTGTTCCGATGTTTTTTGTGCCACAACAATGTGTTATTTTCTTCTCTGTTTTTTTAACATTATGCTATCGTTTTAACGATGGCTTGACTGCAGACTTTTCACAGTAGGATACATATTGCGGCCTGGTAGAAGATTTGCATATTGTGGCTAATTATTGCACTTTTGCACGATTTTTTGTACATTTTAAGAATTGATATTTATTTATCTTCTGCAACATTCGATCATTTTTGTCTGCTCTACAACTGTAATTTCCATACTGCAAAAGTGTTTTTTCCTGCAACAAAATTTGATTTTCCCTCTCTCAAAAACTGCTACAATTCCTGTCGGACTGAGTGTGATCCCTGCTCAAGTTCACTGCCATTAAAAAAAAAAATAATAGATTGCTCCTTTCTTTCGCTCTTGCATAGTTAATTTTTCTGCTGATTGGCTGAATTCCGTTAATTTCTTTCTGCAGATTTGCTAACTCCATTTTCCAAAAAGTTTTTAGGAGGAAAATACAGGCATTTAACGAAAAACCCATCTTTGTTAAAAAAAAAAAAAAAAGGTAAATTTGTTAAGAATGCTTTATATTGTTCACTTTTTAAAAAATAAAAGGTAATGTGGAAAACCAATAGTAGATCCCAAGAGATAAGAGCTCAATTTCTGAAATTCTCAGAAATAATGTCAGTCCATTTTCCACATGTGAGTGAAAGAAAGCGTGTGTGTTTGAGAGTGTGTAATCTTTCTTCATCCTACCCGAGAATGAGTTTATTTTCTTATCAACAATTTTTTGAGTTTTGTTACAAAGCAAATAAATAAAATTTCTTTTTAGTTTCATCAAAATTTTGGCTTGAAAATTTAGATGCACTATATGTCCCACAATAAGCTAGTAAATTAACCAGTAATAAAAGGAAACCAAATAGAAGCAGTTTCCAATAAATAATCTGATGGTAAGAAAGTAATACATTTTTTAAACGTTTGTCTGTGTTGCTAATTAGCAGAATTCTGCAATTTTCAAACTTCAGATTCTTTTGGAACTCCACTGAAAATTTTCAGCTTTTTTTCCTTGTTTTTGGACAATCACATCTGTGGCTATTTTTGTGGCTTGGAAACTGTTAATTTGAATAATTGATTTAATTCGAAATTCGATAATGGAGCTGTAAATACAATGTGACTTTACCCTTTATGTCCAGAATTTGGCGATGAATTTTTATCCATTTTTTCTTTCTTTTAGTTGAAAATACATCAAATAACACATATGCAGAGCATAAAAATTTTGAAAATCAGTAGGGTCTAAAGCTCCCTACGCCTTAATGTTCCTGAGAAAACTGTTTCCGATCGTTGGCACCAACTGTTGGCTTCTCAGCAAAGTGTCAAGGAATAGTAATTTCAAGTACCAGCAGGTTTTCAGTACTTCCGAGTCTAGTCAGGGCATAAAGGGTTAAGTGCAATAAATATTAGCTTAGTAAGTTAACTATTTGGTCAAAATGTCTTTAGTTAGCTTTTTTAAAGGACTATAGTATTCTATTCTAGCTCTGTAATGTATTATTGTTCAATTAAAAAAAACAAAAGCCTTAATATTATTAACAGTTATTAAATGTTTTTATTGTTTAGCAATGATTTAATAATTTTTCAATTTTCAGACACGTCGTATGAAGAGAGTATACCTATTGCACCAATGACACCAAAAAAGCAACAAAGAAGCGGGACATTTCGCTGCCTTCTAAATCAGGAGCATGAGCAGAATGGAGTTTTTTCTGGTTGCAGTAATGGCGATTATGTTAACTTCATTCCATCTGAAGAGTTTCTCACATTTGAAATCACTGGGGAGAAAGGAGTTCATGTCATCAGTCTTCAGCGAGCAGAGAGTAGTAGTGTTGTTTCAGTTGCCACTCAAACAAGTGTTACTTGTGTTCCAGACTTGCAAATGCAGTCCAATATTCCATCCAGTTCAGGATTTGTGTTCCAGAACAAAAGCTCAGAAAAAAATGGCGACAAATCAAAGTGTACCTCACAAGCCACTCCCAGCCACCAGGACAAAGACTGGACTCCTACTGCTGAGGGTCCTTTTGATCTGGACTTCATAGAAGCCCACAATTCAACTAGCAGTGATTCTTCCAAACACATTTCAGCCCAGAACAGCTTATCAGATAATTCGAATTTGTCTTCACAATCAAATTCTAGTACATCTGTTGATAGCAAAAGTGTTTATGTCAGCATTGCCTCGTGTGGGTCTCAGTCAGGAGTGGTGGATAACTCTTTTCGTAGCAGCCTGCAGTCTCCGCTGGTTGCAAGGCGGATTGTCGAAATGAATTCCAATTCATGCAATACTCCATTGTGCAACATTCCATTATCATTGCCTATCCAGAATTCACAAAGCAGTGATTCCATTCCTAGTACTCTTGACCCAGTCTCACTTGCCAATCAAGAAGGATTAAGTTCTGTTTCCAAAAAAGAAATCGACATGAAATTCATTGATGACCCAGAAACCCCATGCAATGAAAAGGTTTCATTTCCTAACAGTTCCTCATTTATTGTCAGCAGAAGCCAAAGCGCCAATCAGTTGCAGGCTGCAGAGTTTACCAATGTCCGTCAAAAACATGTGTCATTCAAAGGAACGCGGCGGAGATTGACTCTGAAGCCAAAGCCACCATGTGGTAAAATGCATTGTCATGAATGTAATGAAGGAGAGAAGTCATGTGATAGTCCTTGCGATGCCAATGGTGTGTCAATCGGTGAAGAAGGCTTTTACGATCTGACATGTTCGTGCCCTTCAGAGAAAAAGCCTTCTACCGAAATTCCACAGGTTCCTGTGGAAGCACCTGCCAAACCTGTTGGGCTGAAGAGTGCGCTTAAGAAAGAGTTCCACAGTTGCGAGGACGTCAATAAAGTGTCGGAAGCCATCAGGAGGTTGAAGAATCTCAAAGGTCTGGATCAAGCAGTTGCAAAATCGGAAAACTCGAGCCCCGTCCGCCATCGTAGTGAAGTGCCAAGTGAGATATCCGACTTCCCATCCCCATCTTTTCTTCAAGAGCATCGCGCCAGTTATCCTCAGGCTGACGACACCAGCGAAATGTCCGATTCCTCGACTACCGTAAGCCGCAGCATACCCTCGTCTCCAGTGGTGACGCGCAAGAAAAACACGCGCCGTGGTTTGCTGTACAGTCCTCTGTTGATCAGAAAGATGCGAAGGCAAAGGCTGGTTGATAGCTCTGATGAAGACAGTGCATTCAGTGGAGATGACATGGCTGGTGAAAATTTTAAAGACTTGGAAAGTTTTCAAAAGGCTTATATTCGGAGAAAGGTAATGTTAACCTGTTAGAAAATTCATAACTAATGTTTTAAGCGTTTCCTTATTGTGATGTTTAAGTTTCATGTAGTGTGTCCTGAAACTAAAAAAGGATAATATTTATTTTTGTCACTTGTTTCTTCAAACTGTGATCATTGTGCTCAGTGGTACTTTTTATTATTATTATTTTTTTAATGAATTATATTTGAATTAATTACAGCCAAGGGTAATTGTGTTTGGGTATTTTACAGGATTTCCGGCATTTTCACCTTTGGAAATACTTTGAAAAAAAAAATCTATTTTTCTAAATTTAAGATCAAATGTGAATTTGTGAATTAATTTGTTCTCTTTTCACTATAATGCATTTAGGGCGATTGTGTTCTGATTATACACTGGAATTTTGCTATTTTTATGTGTGTTCAAACCAGATATCTTTCATTGTGCTTTTATATCCATTCCTCTGTTTTTTTTCCTTACTCCATACTTTTTGATGTTTAATGTCAAAAATGTAAATAGTATTTATTAATCATGTTATAGAACTGTAAAAATGACATTCTAAAATTAATTTTCTTCAATATGTTTTTTATTTGAAGCTCTGGTGAAGTTTTATTTTTCCTTCAATTACCTTGCTAGTTATTGATAACATATTTATCATAAAGCTTAAAAAAATTATAAAATAGTTTTACTTAAATGAATTCTTTTCCGTGGCGTTTTTATACATTTAACAGCTTCATTTTGAAAATCCTGGCATTCACAATAGAAAGCAGATTTTTTTGCATTTTTTATGTTTTTTACCTTAAATACAAACGATGAAATATCTCTTTATTTTTATTAAAATCATTAAATTGAAAAGCTTTAAACCAAATTTTCACTCTTTT
The DNA here is from genome assembly GCA_038373865.1 of Uloborus plumipes. Classification (NCBI taxonomy): domain Eukaryota; kingdom Metazoa; phylum Arthropoda; class Arachnida; order Araneae; family Uloboridae; genus Uloborus; species Uloborus plumipes. The sequence continues at coordinate 106,660 of JAXGGA010001524.1, read as the reverse complement.
TAAGAGTGTCAAAAAGTTAAATCCTGAATTTTGTATTGTAGAATTTAATTTTAATTTTAATGAATTATGGTGTTGTTTTCCATCCCAGCAATTATGTTGTTCTTAATTCATATTCAAGTAGTTTAAGGGCCAATTTTCTTATTAAACCGTTTGCACATTTTGTGAATTTATATTCTCCTGCAGATTTTCAATAAATGGAAGTCTAACATGCATGTGCAACTTTCATGCAGATTCATGTGTATAAAAACTAATGACTGTGTACCTGGCCTGAGGCAAAATGTTATTCATTCATACTTTCAATAGTTTTGCAGTGTGTATAGATCACTGCTAAATATGTTAAGTTCCTTAGAAAAGGTCTCAAAAGATAATTCTTCCCCCTTCCACACATGGGTCATTCCAGCGAAAATGGTACAAATCATGTCTGAAACTCTTTGCTTAAGATTATCAATTTAAATAATGTCCACCAACTAATCATATTTTTTTATTGAGTTTCCACTTATTTGTGTATGAGGAAGTGTAAATAACTAGTACATGACTCATTTATGAAAGGATTTTAAATATTTTGATCATTTTGTGTAACAGAGTGGACATGTAACAGAGTGGACAAATAAGCCTTTAAAAATTTCTTTATAATCACAAAGAAAAGTTAGAATCACAGAGCAAACATAAAATAGAATAAACAGCCTAAAACTGTAAGTCTGTCTGCAATTTAAAGAAAAAATCTATTTTTTTCACCATGAAATCGACTGTAACAGAGTGGACATCCAACAGTTCAAATTAACTTCCATAAGAAAAGAATTAGGCTCACCCTTGTTGTTGACTACAAAATTCAATGTAGTAAGCTAATCACAGCAGTTATACTACCTATATTTTTAAAAATATACATCTGATTGACTGCAATTGTTTGTTTTATTTCCATAAGGCTTGTAACACAGTGGACAATTCAAAACGTAGGAAATCTAGGGACATGGATAAATAATAGTGTTTTCTGGAGATTTTTTTTCTTTTCATTTGTGTAATAAATTGCAGAAATGGTGTCAGAAGCATCTTTTGTGCAGTGAAGTGTAATTAATTTCGTTGTTACATTTCAGTTTAATTTTAAATCAGATTAAAAATTTTTGCAATTTAGGCTGGGACACGTCATTTTCTCCTTCTTCTGACAAAGATAATTTTTTTTTTGTCCTTTCTAAATAGATTATACCTAATCAATTGATACTTGATGGCACAAAATTAAATGGAGAACGAATAAAAAATATACTTAATAGGTGGTATTTATTAAAATTGATTTTAAAAAATTCTGAAGTCACGGACATGATTTGTACCATTTTCGCTGGAATGACCCACATACCATACTGTTATATATACATAACTTTCTTATAAACTAGATACAAAGGAGTCATGATCATTATTTGTAAGCTTATTATTTAAAGCTTTATTTTATTTCACCTGATCCAAAACACAGCACTTCTCAAAGTTCATATCTTTGAAGGTGATTGTATCTCAATTTTCATCTCTTGCACTCCCATATGCTAAGGAAAAAGTGGCACAAAATGTAAGGGGCAGTTAGAAAGGAATGGCATAGCTTTCTTGCAGGTTTTAAAACAGAAGAAGAGGATAATAAGTGTCTTTCTGAAAGCCACAAAACTGGAAGGATTGGGAACTCAGCAGTAAAACAAGAGAGGACAAAGGGATAGTGAGAAAGCATAGAAATTAAAATGCAGCTTGTGGGTGGAATTTCAAGCATATTGAAAATTTTTATCCTTGGGGCACATAAGTTTGTCTATTTCATTTAAAAAGTTCTAATTGTTTTTTTTATTTCTCTTATATTTTATCAGATTTATTGAGACACAAAATAATGCAAAATTTGTGTTTAAAAAAGTCAAGAAAAGGGGGATAACAATCCTGAAAATAGGAAGTTTTGTTGCATAAAACCTGAAAATTAATTTTATTAGTTGTTACCCTGAAACATAATATTCCTTCCCTTAAAATACTGCATGTAAAAGATAAAACATAACAACCAATTAAGTTTTTAAGTTTTTCAATATTTAATTTTGTGAAACTTTTTTTTTTTTTTTTGTGCTTTTGACTTTTTTTTTTTTTTTTTTTGAGAATGATTAATACTGTCAACTGTAGGCATTTGTAATGTTTGATGTAAAAAGCACTCTTACTGCGACTTGTTGGGCAATATTTACATTTTTTCCCCTTTATCGCAGTTGAAAAAGCGCTGTGGGCGAACAGTCACAGACAGTGTTCCGGCCAACGGCAACTTGCCCCCCTACAGAGAGTTCGTCCTTCACAATAAAGCCCCCCTTTGGAATGAACTCAGCCAAGTATATCAGCTCGATTTTGGCGGGAGAGTGACGCAAGAGTCTGCAAAAAATTTTCAGATCGAATTCCGTGGCAGACAAGTGAGTATAACATGTTACTTAATGTTCTCGGTGTTTCCTAACAACTTCCTATGTTTTTTTTTTTATCATCTTCCACGAAATGTTAATAATCTGCTTTTTCATTTCCTTGGAAATCAGAATATTGTGCCAAAAATGTTAACATTCAAACATCAAGAAGTGCAAATGTAAAAAAAAAAAATTCTTTCTACAAAATAGTTTCAAAAGCTATCGTCTCCTTCGTCAGTGCTTAGTAAGAAAGAGAAAAACTGTTATAAGTTTAAAGTTTGAATACTTTAGTGGTTCCTCCAAAACTAATTAGTCTTCATCAAATATGGCCAATCATAAATACAGAAAATGCAAAAACCTGATTGATTTTTATTAAGATAGTCTGCTCTTTTTTGCTAAGTACTGATAAAGGAAACAATTGCTTTTGCAATCAATCTATATATTTTAATCCATTTACTTGTGTCTATTTCATATCTGCTAATTTTTATACATCAAATAAAAAATTTGCACATTTTAGCAGCATCTTTTCACACACCAGACCCAATTTTTACCCATTTCAAAATCCAATTTCATCTGCTCTTTTAACTTTTGTTCTGTTTACTTGGACATCAATACCTTTGTATTGACTATTATGCTCAACCCTTCCTTTGTTTTATTTTTTGTTCAGTACTTTTACCTCATTCCTTTGTCGGGTTATTTCAAAATTTTCAATCTAGTTGCATCCGAGTTAACTCTAGCCAACACCATTCAAGAAATTTAACCCTTATTCTTAACAAAGCTGCAGTTAATGACGATATCAATAAAATTGTATCAAGTTATTCAAAATGTTTAGGTTGACCACTGATTTCTGAAATCAAGGGACTTTTTTTACATAAAGAATTAGGCATAAATCTCGAAAACTTGCAAGTTACGCATGTTGTTCTTCTGTAAAAAAATTTTTTTGAATCATTGAAACTTGTTCTTTTATGGTATCATATGTATGTCAATCACATACTGGTCATGCAAGGAAATGTCCAATCTGGAATCCATTTACGTGTCAAATATCTTGGTCTCTTGAACATTCTTTAAACTTTTCTAATCCTGTGTAAGAAGTAATTAAATTGGAAGTTGTGAGGTTTAATTGGCCCCAAAGTGTGCCATCCTTTTCGTACTGCCACACTTTTACGCATTTATTTTTTATATTTTAACTCATTTTAATAGTTATATCAATATGTTCTTGCTAGTGTGAATCTTTTCGGGGAAGAAATGGATGTTTTATGAGGTTCTTGGTCCCAGGAACAAAATTATCACAGGTATGTCCTGCTTTGTTCCTGTGTGTCCGCTATATGCAATTCCTTGCTTGTCAATATATTTTACTCCAGCATTTGCTAACTTATTTTTGTAATATTTCCTCATGATCCAACAGTTGTGAATATATAATTAATCCCATGTAAGAAGTTTCTCAGTCTGTTTCTTCCTTCAGTTGAAGTGGATTCATAACAGGCAGCCTTCGAATTTTGAAAATTTCATGCTCCCCTACTGTATATATCAGGCTTGGAGTCAATTACGAGAAAATGTAATCGATTACGATTATGATTACAAGCATGAAAAATTGGAGATTACGATTACGATTACAGTCCTCTGCCAAATCGCAATTATGATTACAGCAACGATTAGATTACGTAAAAATTGTAATCGATTACGATTGTTATATGCCGATTACAATTTCGATTACACGATTACAGCTTTAGGAGGAATATATTGTATATTATATAATACAGAGGAGAATCCAGAAATTTTTGTTAGGGGGGGGGTTAAGTTTCAGTACACCTTATTAGATAAGCAGGAGGAAAACGAAGCATATAAAATTTAAAACTTCTTTAAAAGAACATACAATATTGCACAACAAGTAATATTTTTTATTATATTCTGTTAAATTAACTATTTATTTATTTTGGTAAAAATTTACTATCACGAAAAATATATATTGGCAATTTATAAATTTTCTACATGTAACAATATTGGAGTTATAAAGTTCTAAAAAAATTCTCACTAAAATTCTCTTAAAATTCTTAAATGAAATTTTTATAAAATTCTCAAGTAAAATTTAACATCTTTTAAACATAAAAAGTGTTTTAAAATTCTATAAATATGCAACTTTTCCTTCTTTTATATACTTATTGATTAAAAATAATATGAATATAAAACTATTAAGCATAAACTAAGATTAAATTATGTGTGAAAATATTTTGAAAAAAAAAGTTAGATTACACGATTACAAGGCTGAATTACGATTATTGAAAGAAGGATTACAATTACGATTACACAAGAAATACGTGATTAAAATTACGATTACACGATTACGTGTGCCCCATTTCCTAATTATGATTATGATTACAGAGAAACGTAATCGATTACGCGGATTAAGATTACGTAATCGACGATTACTCCAAGCCTGGTATATATCTATATTATGTGAAAGCACTTTGCTTTTTTGGCATTCACACATTTCATTGCCATGAAAGTAAGTGACAGCCATTTCTAAAGTGACACCTGTAGTAGACACCCACTGTTATCCTCAACTCAGAATGACGAGAACTGGCGTAACCATAAAGAGGTTGCATCACTAGTCATCTGCACTTCTACACAATTAGAGCCTTGGTTAAAAAGGGAATTTTCTCCAGTTTCTTGTATATCTATGGTAAACTTTTGCAACCAACAGGGCTCTCAGGCCCTTAGATTTAAGGAGTACTTACGTTTGCTCAAGTATGTTGATATGGATGGCTTCAATATTTTTTGCATTATCTTTCTTTCGTTCAGAATGCAGTCTTCCCTCTGGCAAAAAATTGTTCAAAGTGAGCTTGATGTAGGTTCTGTTAAGATATAAATACTTATGTATTCATTTTATGTATGTTCAATGTCTTATTGTTCCTCTAAAGTGCTATCTACAATCCAACAGTCAATGGCGGTGCCACCTTCATTTGCTATGTGCATGTGCTTTTGGTTTTAAATTGTTAACGTCTGTGTGATATCTGTATTATGTCTGTATTCAATATTAATGAATTAGTTTTACTTTTATGATATACTTTGTTGTACTCTTTGCTTCTAAAGTCTGCAAATTTATACGAAACGGTTCTACATCTTTGCTTTCAAAGCCTACCCATACTCTGGGTATTTCTTAATTATCTTCAAACTGGCAGTAATTTGCTTTTTTGGAACTAAATGTTGTACCTCGGGGCAATGTTGGGCGATGTTTTGAAAGTTTTCTACAGAATTGGCAAAGCCCCAGGGATTTTAAAAAGGCCATCATGGATTCAGAATTTTTATGGACATTTTTTTTAATTATGTCAAGAACCGAGTCTGACAGACCATCTCCCTGCGCGGCCCAATACAAAGCAACCTTTGAAAAGTAGTTATTAAAAAATGGGAAAATTAAAAAAGTTTTGATCATATAATAAGCTCAAACTCTTGAATGTAAAAGGTTCATAGTTTCTCCTGAAAAACGCAGGGAAGCATGCAGGTACGTCTGTGATGCTTGTACAGTGGAGGTGGTCCCGGAAGTAGTCATGTCCATTGGTTTAATTTAACAAAAAAATGTTTTTTATGTGAAAGGTAAGGTTTTTTTGGGGGGTAAATATCTAAAATTTTGTTTATCAGAAAAAATTATGTTTAGTAGAAAAAGTTCATGTATTACACATTAATGAACTCTCAGTGCTGTAAGTTGGCTTTCTGTTGTCATGCAAATGTAGTGTGAATTGGTTTCAAACCACCTTTTTCTTTTGACAAGTTCCATTGTAACATAAATTTCTTTCAAATTACCTTTTTCTTTTTGTTAACTGCTCAAACATTTTTTCCAACTATAGCACTGGATATTCCTTGTTATAAATGTTATAGACACTAGCCTCCTAATAAAGTTTTAGAACTTTTTTTGAAGTTACCCCTTAAGTTCTGCCTCAATTCAACACGCATTTTCTACTTTTGAAAACATGTAGACAAACTTTAGAAGTTATCTTGGGTTAGAAAAGTTTCAAAACTAGTAAAAAGTCAGTGTTCCCTGCAGAAAGAATAATTCAAGATTAATAAAGGCTCAAATTTTCCATTTTCTTCTATGATAACTAACAGTTTAATGTATCTTATTTCTAAAATTATAATAAAATATAGGTCTTTTAAAAAATCAATATTATTGCTATCCTCTCTTTTTCCCATTTTACTTTATTTTATTTTTTTAATCAATATTACTATAAAATCTTGACTTTGCATTATCTATTTTTCTGTTTCTTCGCACAGAATAATTAATATTAAACATTTTTGTAAGACCGCTAAAAAATCAGTTCATGGATTCTGGTTTCTGCACTACTGTTTCTAAATTATTGTTAACTCCTGAAAAGTCTAAAAAATAAATGTATAGAAAAGTTGCTTAATTTGATATATCCTCTGATTTGTAGAAAACAAGTCAGTCTGAAACTTTTTAAATAGATATAGTTTTCATTCATGTTGAGTGTTCAAAATTGTAGTAATGTGATTATCCCCCCCCCCCCCCCATCACACCACTATTTGTCTATAAGAATGCCTGGCAACTGAACTCTTAAGCATAAGACCTAAATTGAGCTGTTTACTCTAATTTTTTTCTGATCTGTGTTTTCATTGAAAACAATTAACTTTTCAATTTTATGTATAATACAGAGATTCAAGGAGTACTGTTTAACTCTACAAATATGTTATTAAAATACATTAATGCTATAAATATTCTTTTGAAATAAATATTCAATTGTGAGACAAAATTGATTTCAGCAGTATATTTATCTAAGATTTCATTTTGAAAGATTGTTTTTTTTTTAATTATTTTTAAGTGGTTCCTACAAAAATTTTCTTGCAAACTTGTTTTACAATTTAATTTCTCTTTCAAGGTAATGCAGTTTAGTCAAATCGATTGTAACAGGAGATTAATTTTAAGCTGTAGATTTAATAAATCTGAAATTTTCTGTTTTTTTTTTTTTTTTTTTTTTCAATTAACTTTTTCTCTCCAGGTGATGCAGTTTGGTCGCATCGATGGCAATGCTTACACTCTTGATTTCCAGTACCCATTCTGCGCCCTCCAGGCATTTGCCGTCGCTCTCGCCAACGTCACCCAGCGACTCAAATGAACTCGTCCCAGTCTGTCGTCCTACTATCCCCCTTTGGGGGGTGGCCCTCTGATTATGTTCTGGTATGAGTAGATTTTTGCATGGATGGGGTAGGAGTCTCATTGTCAAGTATTCACTTGGCCCAAATTCTATGTTTGTCATGTTATTTTTAAAAAATTGATCTTGTAAAATAACTTTATGGGTTTCTTGAAATTTTATAGATCATGCAACTTTGATAATAGAAATTTTTGTCTTTGTTAAGTAATATCACTTTCAAACATAACTATAAACTTTTTTAAAATCAGTTTTAAGTGTATGTTTACCTTGAACATGTGTTCATAGCGTTACAGTCATAATGTATTGTGTTCTTTTTTCCTTAAAGGAAACAAGTGTATTTTATCTCAAATAGTTTTTCAGAAACACATAGCATAGTTCTGATCAATGTTATTGTTACAAAAGAGTTTTGAAACTAAACCTTCTTCTTCGTTTACTTATTTATTTTTCTCTTTTACTGTAAATGTATTTTGTATTTATTGAACAGCAAGGCAAATGCTATGCTATCCAGAACATTGATTGTGTATTTATTTATTTATGGATTTGTTAAAGTTTCGATTTCCAAATTTTAATAAATTTAAAAAATATTACCTGAATTGTGATAATCGTGCAATATAGATATCAAAACTTATTAATTAGTCTAGTTGATAAATTTATTCAAAACAAGTTTTAAAGCATTCTTCAAAATTTTATATTCTGAATTGAATTAAAACAGAAAAAGAAATCATCTGTAATCGATTCTGTATTATATTATAGTAAAAATATGTTTAAACTTATGTTAACATTGTAGTGTTTTTGAATCATTATTATGATGTGGGCAAAACTACAACAAAGTGTGTTTAAAGCATAAATGGACAAAACAATCTCAAATTTAGAAAAAGTGCTTCTTCATCTGCTACTTGTTTATATGAGATATTTTTCTTTAAATGTATGAAAATCGTCTTTTAAGTTACCTATATTTCAGGTATTTATTAGTTTTTTCACTTGATCTCCAATAAGTATTATTATCTGTAAGCAATGAGATTCCTACGGAACCCGTACCAGTTAAATCCCCCAGTAGCTCGTACCCAGCCGACGATGACTTTGGTTTTCCGTTTCCCACCTGTGATACAAGTCCAAAAGAAAATCTCCATTCAAAATGCCATTGGATTGCTGACTCTTCAATTTCTCAATGTAACGTAGATTGCATAGTTCTGCTCAAACTGATCTAGTACATGTAGTCGTCACGTGAGCAAAGAATGTGCTACTCTATTCCGTCTCAAGAGGAAGATCGCTCAGTCCAATTAGAGAGCCAACTAAAAAGTAAGACACTTTTCTGGAAGGGGATCCCCATGCTGGTGTGGCTTTTTTTTAATTTTAAAACAGTCAAAATTCTAGTCTTAAATAGTTAGATCTTTTAGTGTCGGGATTGGTTCATAAGCTGTGTAGCACGGAATGTTTATCAAGGAGCTAAGTTTTATTGCTTCAAGTATTGAGCACAGAACATATATGCATATATATTTTTCCTTTTTTCTTGAACTTTCGAACAAACACTTTTGGCTCTAAAGTTACATTCATGTATATTTATGAGTTGATCTTCTTTTTTTTAGTTTATTAATTTAAAATAAACAAGTATGTAAAATCAACGTTTAGTGTCATACAGTAGTGCACCAAACATTCCTAAGTGTTTTTTATTTTATTTATTTATTTATTTTTTTTTTTTTTGTCATAACCACCCTTATATCTAGATACATAAACTATCCTGTTAGGATTGACAATGCGTGTTAAAACCAAAGAGGGACATACCCTTTCTCAGCTTGAAATTGATTTAACAAATGAAGTTTTATTTCCAACTTGTTCCCCTTATGTCTTATACTTTGAAAATATCCTTAAAATCAGCTAACCTAAAATCTATAGTCGCCACTGATGACATTTTAACCTGCAGCAGCATGAATGATCATAGCTACAAAATGAGTTTTGTCACAGTATGAAACAAACGTGTTGCTTCAATATGTGTTGTATGACACCGTGAAGCAAACATGTTCTTCTACAAGCATCAGCTGTGCGTTTAGGAGTAGAACTACAAATACCGTACTGTATTCTATTTAGTTGTAGCTTGAATCTGTTTACAAATTAACCTTCAATGAAAGATTGGCTCATGGGGATCCCTTTCAATCTCATTTTAATTTGTAGTAATGTGTATATTTTTCCTCTCTGTCTCTCCCTCATTGGTATATTTTTTCATAAACTTCATCTATTTTTAATGTTGGAATTCAGGTTTGTACATTTCTTTTTATACGTAAGCGAGGCAACGGTAACTTAAATGTCAGCAGTTTTACAAGCAAAGCTACAAACATTATTTTTTAAGAAGCATGTGTGATCATAATGCACTGTGTTTGTTTCTGCACTTTTTTCAATGCAATGGAAACCTGTGTTCGTCATTTTGTGTCGTGAAATGTCTGAGTGGTTTTGTTCATATTTATGAATTGTTTAAGAATTATTGAATGTATAAATATCGTTATGTGTTTTGTTGAGAGGAGCGATGTTGATTTGAATTAGTTTAAGTTGTTGCACTTGAAAAAAATGATTTTTTGAGGAAATTAGAGTACTTTTTCTGTAGTACACCTTTTGCTGGAAATGTATTTCATTATTATCAATACTCTAACAAAAATTCTGAACGGAATATAGTGTATTTATTTTTTACCTCTATACTGTTTTTTTTTTTTCTGCTTCTATAAAAACAAGATTTTATCCAAATTAGCTGTGATATCCTTATCAGATATTATCAACTTAGATAACATTGACTTTTGGTGGATAAACTTACGCTGCTAATTTTCATATATGTGTTGTTTGAAGCAATGAAGCTATGTCAGTTTGTCTACTTAATAATTTTTATTAAGTTAAATTTTTTGTGCTTTTGTGTTCGGATGTATAATTTTGTCTTTATATTGACCTAATATTTCATCGTTTTTTCTTTGTTCTATCAGCATATGTTTGTCAGCTCTGTGTAATTTTTTTGCATGTTTTAATTGAAGTATGTTACTTAAAATTTTGTAAAAATATAAACTAGTTGTATTGTATTTTAATTTAAGCGAGTAAGAAGTTCTGAGAATTATATATAGGCCTTTTGCGTATATTTTAGATTTTCTGCAAAATTATTTTGCTATAGTTTCTAAAATCCAGTTTAAAGGCACTAATTTTCGTAAAAAAATTCTGAATGAAGTAAGTTATTATTTAATTAGTATATTCTAAGTTAATGTTATTCTAATTGGTGGTAACCAGTCTCTACTATTATGCTTTATTTGTGGATATCATCTGCTTAAAAAAAGTTAGATTGATAATTTCTACATCATTATTTCTAAAATATTACCCAAAATTTCCAACATAGATTTTTATTTATGTATTTATTTATTATTGATATCATTTAGTCTTTATAAAGCACCTGACACAATTTTTCAAACTTGCACTTTGACAATATTTTATGTTTTAAAACAGCAAAAATCCTAAAAGGTGTTACTCACAGAAAAGTACCCATTAGATTTTTAACCCTAGAATACTAATTTGCATCACTTTCGAGCTGGCTAAAAGTTTCCAGTGTTCTTTTTCAACTGTACAAACTACATTTTAGTAGCGTTTATTTAAAAGCGATCAGTCCGATACTTTATGGTCAAGAAATGATTGTTGAAGCAAAATGTGTCGTGTACATAAAAATTTACTTGTAGTTAGTTATGATCTATAGAAATACAATTGGTATTCTAGGGTTAAGTTAAAAACATGTAAATTAATATACAGTGAATAAGATTAGTGTTTGTAGATTATTAGTTTGAAAGATAGATTTTCTTTCAAAATAAGATATGGCTGTAGCTAATGATGAATGATGTATTTAAGTTTGTTTCAACAATAGAAGAAAATGCATATTTTTACAAATGTTAAATGAAACTTTTTCACTTTGCTTTGTAAATAAAGTCTGAAAACATACAAAATTTACAATTTTTAATTAGTAGTATTTGTTGATTTTGTAAAAAGTATGTTGGCTTGATTTTAAAATTTGATTGGTATGCCTCTTGTTAATTTAAATGACGGAAATTTCTTTAATATTCCATACACAATAAATGTGTAACATTGTTGCTTGTACAATAGTCATGTATATGTTTTGTTGATTGTTCATTTAAATGGCTTTTAGTGTGCTAAATGTAAAACAAACTAAGATTTGTGCTTGACTATGTCTTCATGTGCATCAGCTGAAATTGTTTGCATGCTTTATTTGTAAAAAAAAAAAAAGTCTTAGTGCAACAGTGGTCCATAACATGTTTAGCATAGTATAAACAAGCTAAATGGACGAATAGTGTGTTATTTTTTGAAGTGTTAAACAAAAGCTTCTTTGGCTCATTTTTTGTTGTGTATGGGTGATTCTACAAAAATGGGAATATTTCTAACATGTAGATTTTAAAAAATTAATTTAAAATTAAAAATCTGAAAAAAATCAGCAAAGCACTTCATAAGTTACATAATTAAAATAGAATATCAGCAGAGCTGAAATAATTGTATTTTATTGTATTTTTGGATTTTTATTTTTTTTGAAGGCATATGTGAATGATAAAAGGGCATGTGGATGACACAATGGGTATGTGAATATAACACAGTAAGTATGTGAATAACACAAACACAATAGGTATATTAATGAAATTTTTTAACCAGTAAACTGTTAGACATAATTTTTAAACATTGTACTGTTATAGTTTGGCTTTTGATTCATCCACGTGTCTTATATTGGGGCATGTAAATGACAATAGAAAAAGGACATGTGAATGACAAAACACAATAAATTGGGTTCTCAAAAAGTCATATCTGAATATTTTTCGGCTTCACTTCGAATTAGAACCCACAAATGTAAGCCTTAGGATTATTCATTATCAAAATTTATTTACATGTACATTTCACATGCATTCTGTGGGGCATGTTAATGACAAAGATAAAAAACACTTGCCTTGAAAGTTGAGTTTAGCTTGCGTTTTTTACTTTCTTCTATATCTAATATATAGAAGAAAGTATTGGTTTCGTGAAAATTTTCGAATGTCGAATTTTGACGGATTTGCACGTTTTGAGGTGCGCTGAGTCCATTTCGACCATTTTTGGAAAATGTCTGTCTGTCTGTGTGTGAGTCTGTATGTGTGTGACCAGTTTTTGTGGCCGCGCTAGAGCAAAAACTACTGAATGAAATCGAACAAAAATTTTTGCACATATGTACCACCATGTGAACTGGTGCACCTGACTTTTTTTAGCGAATTCCTCCAAGGGGGGTGGAGCAATCGCACGTGTTCTGCGCGGGGGTGATTGCTATATCTCAGGAAGTAACCGGCGGAATCAAACGAAAATTGGTCCATAGGTAGACCCTACTGAGTACAGGTGCTGATTCAATTTGTTTGTCAATATCTCGAAGGGGGGTGGAGCAATCGCACATGTTCTGCACGAGGGTGACTGCTATATCTCAAGAAGTAACTGGCGGAATCAAACGAAAATTGGTCCGTAGGTAGACCCTATAGAGTACAGGTGCTGATTTAATTTGTGTGTCAATATCTCAAAGGGGGGTGGAGCAATCGCACGTGTTCTGCGCGGAGGTGATTGCTATATCTCAGGAAGTAACAGGCGGAATCGAACGAAAATTGGTCCATAGGTAGACCCTATTGAGTACAAGTGCTGATTCAATTTGTGTGTCAATATCTCAAAGGGGGGTAGAGCAATCAAAAGTGCTTATTTTGTCATTGCACCTACTGTATCTCGAGAAATATTGCTGAGATTTGAATGAAATTTGGAATAACACTAACCCAATATGGAAGCAAGCATCGATTAAATTTTGGCGCCAATCTCCCCGGGGGGAGGGTGGGGTGATTTTTGCGCTTAGTCAACAATGCGAAAAATTAATTCATTAAAAAATCGCTTTCACGCTATTTAATTATCAAAACAGCTGAAAACTTTCAATGATTTGAAATTTTTAACTGCTGCCAGTTTCTTTTTACTAACAAATAAAATGTTTGTAATTAATCTAAACAAGGCTTTTGCAATGATTTCCAATTTCGCTCATTGATTCTGCATTTGCAGGGTTATTACGATAATTGGGAAATTGGAGCTGTCTCCAATTATTCGGGCGAGTACGTATTTTATTTTGTAACTGGAATTCATGAGATAAATATAGAAGAAAGTTTCGTGACGGCCACGACAGCTAGTTCAAAAAGTAATTGCAGAACAGCAAAATTGATCCTCAGCCATGAATAACAAAGTTCCATGCTTTATTTTAAGATGTGTTGCCAGATTTTGAAATAAAACATTTCAGAGAAAAATATCTATACTTTTTAGACATGTGGATGGCTGATAATCGCTGGGACAAAGTTTAGATTAACTTTTAGAGATATTATTTTCACATTATTTTGCTTTTTATGTTATTTACATCTTGCACACATTCATATTTATAAATAAAAACTCTTGAAAAAAAAAAATCACTTATTTTTTTTAAATCTATATTCCATTGATTGTGAAAATTGCACCTATGGGACAGGGCATGTGGATGACATTTCAATCTATCCTTTTTTTAAAATGAATAATAATTAAATATTGACATTGTTGATGACGAAAATTATAGAACAAAAGACGCATAAAAATATTCCCAAAATAGTTTTTTATTAAATTAAAAACAAAAAGAGCAATCAGTATGGAACACAAATTTGCCCATTTTTGTAGAATCACCCATATACAGTATAGAACCGTTTATCCGGGAACCAAAAAACTGGGAAACCAGAAAACCGGGAAATTTTACCGATTTTCCTACCATTTTTAAAAAAGAAAGTTTGTTTTTGAAACATCTATAAATGAGTATGAGCGGTTCTTTGAGGAGAACCATATTACTCGCAAAAAACTTAGAAATTTATTACAAGAACAAACTTTAAAGCTGAAGTTGAAGGGTCACGTGAGGCAGAATTTGCGAAATGTTTTCTTGAATTAAAAAGTACACTCGTAAATAAAACATTTTCCTGTTTTATTCCAGCTGAAAACTAAAGAAATAAATATTGTCACCATCTAATGCAATTTCTATTATTGAATGACCGTTAATTAAAACTGTTTAGAGTGTAAGTGATGACGCGAAAACTGCTTTTCTAAAAAACAGAAAAAAACATGTTCATAGTAACATTCAATGCACTAGTAGCAGAATCGAACATTTATGCTCAAAAATTTGTTCCTTTCCCCTTCCATAATTTTCTTTCTTTTTAAAACATTATTGAAAAATGTGACCCCCTCCCCCCCTTTTTTTTTAATGTGAGGGTCTTATGTCTTGTGATAATTTTTTCGGTTTTAAATTATTCTTTCAGTAGTTTTTTTTAATATTCCGATATTTACAAGCAATTCTGAACCCTTTTCTTCTTATTTTAAGATGACTTACTATTTATTATAGTAACTTAGGTTTTATAAACAATTGGCAAACATCGCTTCTTAGCTATCCAGAAAACCGGGAAATTCAGATAACCGGGATAGCGATGGTCCTGAATATCCCGGATAATTGGTTCTGTACTGTACTTTTTTAAATTTATTTTGAGATTTTTTT
The DNA here is from genome assembly GCA_038373865.1 of Uloborus plumipes. Taxonomy (NCBI): domain Eukaryota; kingdom Metazoa; phylum Arthropoda; class Arachnida; order Araneae; family Uloboridae; genus Uloborus; species Uloborus plumipes. The sequence goes on along the minus strand of JAXGGA010001524.1, from coordinate 91,538 downwards.
TATCCTAAACATAGCATTTGTTTTCCATCCAAAACTTCAAACATCCAATCTGGTAAAATATTGCTGTAAAATAGAATTATTTTAGATCTGTAATCAGAATTGATCACCATCTTGCAAATTATATAAGCACCATTTTCTGGAGCTATTATAAATTCTTTGACCCCCCCCCCCTCCCCCCAGTAATTCTAAAACTCTGTTCTTGACTTTGTTGTTTTTAAAACCTCCAGATAAATGTGAAATGGCAGACTTGAAAAGCAAACATAAAAATTAGCAAGAATGGAATATTCATTTTGTAGTATTGTATTAAATGCTAATTAGATGTCTTAGCATAGCTTATAGAAAATTAAATGAAAACAAAGAATAATAATGGAATGATAGCTGCTGTTTTGTTTTCTGGCATTAAACATTAGAAGTCTTTAATATTTGGTGGTCCCTTGAACATTATTTCTTCAAACCCCTCCACCCTTTTATTTTTATTACCTGATTTACATTGTTGCGAAAACCACTGTTGCTCTTTGACTTTCAACTTTGCAAATTGGATTTTATTTTGTGGAAAGTAAAATGTGTAAGAGTGAATTCATGAACGTGGAACATACTGCCATTTTGCCATTTTATTTGTGATAATTTTTTGCTGGTTATGGAGACTAATTTCTAAATGTAGTCTTCGTTGTTTGTACAGATTGTAAGGAGTCAAGTGTGCGAGAAATTGTATTCTCTAGCTTTATTGTTTCCTTGCATGGTTTGAAAGATCTGTATTCCAAGATGCCATTTTTTTTCTTTCAACATGTGTCCAATGCTAGAATATGTTGTTAAAATTCGTAAACATGTGCATAATATCTATCTGTAAAATATAATCTTGTTCAAACTTATTTGCCTTATATTTAGAAATGCATTTGTTGTGAGCCAGTGTTTATTATGTGCCATGTTATGTTGAAAATCCACTCCTTTTTGAAAAACTAGTTTTGATTTTTCGAATTGCTTCATTTGACGATATGCTGTTGATTGGTCACTTCTTGTTAAACAGGATATTGCCTAGTGGAAAGTGTTCAAAGGAAATCCAATACATAGGGCTCACGATTCTAGGGACAACCCAATGTGATTCCAGCTTCTGATTTAAATTATATTTATAAATTGTGGGGGGGGGGGCAGAGATTAAGTATGACCACAGTAATTGGAAATATGAATGGGTCTTAAGTAATATTCAAGGCCTGCTTTCTCTTCTGGCAATTTCTTGAAATTAAAAGCCTGAAATGTTTTGATGTAAGACATTCTTAAGGGACTGTATTATAACCATCATCTACTCCATAGATCTGTGCATGAGACTTAAAAAGTTTTTTTGTATGTATAGTCTCTATAAAGGAAGATTTAGATGGAATGATACATCATTTATATTATGGAAGGCTGAGAGTTTAAATGGAAGATTATATTTTTGCATAGAAACCAAAACAGGATCATAGTTTTAATCTATGATAGTCCCAGGCTGATCTTAAAATTAAGATAACCAACTATTGCAAGAAGGTTTTCATCTAAAATATTTAACTTTGGATGATAAGTTAAAATCCAAAAGAAAAGTATATTATATTGATAGCAATTAGAAGAAAAAGAGGTTCTTTGTTAGCCCACAGCACATTTCGGCAATTCTTATTGCTGTTTGCATACTTTTCCTTTATTTACTTTATATATAGTTTTTTTAACTATATTATTTATTTATTTTATAATTATTATTTTATTTCATTTTGTTATTTATTTATTTATTTGAATTTGAGTTGGAATATTTGCTGGAAACAGTTACTTGAACTTGCAATGTGATATTCTTTTAAGTAGGCATCTAATCTTCATTGAAGATTGATAGCTCGGCTAAGACATGCTTTGTCATCTTTTTTGTACTTATTTCATGAAATGACGTCCTGTAAATAGTTAAGTTTTTACATGCTTAAAAGACAACTAAATGAGAGGATATTCCTGTGACATTCTACAGCAAGTGTTAATTAGGTCATTTTTCCAGAATAAGAAAATTTTGATTTTTTTTTTTGAAAAAGGGCATGCTCTCAAGCTTTTGTTAGCTAGTCAGTTGCTAAGAAATCAAAACTGTTTTAAAATTCATTTTACGAATTATTATGCAATTCTCAAAGGATTAGCTTTTCAATATACATAGTACCTTTGATGTGTGCAGTATGATGTAGAAACTACTTTATCAGTTGAAAATGTGTGCATGCTTTAAAATCTAATGTGTGAAACATATATCTGCATCTAAAAATTCTTTGTGCTGCGACTTGTTTAGTCGAATCAAGATCGTGTAGGTGTAATACGCAGACTATGGAAAGATGAGAAGGAGTGATTAATATCTGCAATTGGAAGAATCTATTATGAAATTGATTTTAAATTTATGTCCATGCATAAATCTGTTAAGTGTTAATCTAAAAATATATGCAGTGTAAACTATGTTCAAAGTCATTAAATTACTTGTATTTAAGTATTTTTACTTCCAATGATCATTTGGGATTTTCATAAATTATGTATTTAATCAAAGGCAACACTAAGGATAAATCCAACAAATTCATTTTAGCTACTATTTTTCGTTTATTGGTTATGTAATAAATGAGCAGGAGTCCCATTCTGCTATAAAAGATGCAAGCTTATAAATAAGTGTACAACAGTATACTGCAGTTAACTGCCGATTATCTGCGAAATAGGGGGCAATGTAACAGTGGATAAACGAATACCGTGGATAATTCAAAAAGAGATAAAAAAAATTACATTAGTCTGTGCAATAGCAAAAAAGTCTATTACGCAACACACGTTTAAATTGTAGCTAAAAATGATAACATTCAGTGTAAAAAATATCTGTAAAAGCTGAAAACAAACAATAATGCATTTGCATTTTTTGTGATCAGCAAATTATCACCGCAAAAAAAAAAAAAAAAAAAAAAATTGTGAAACAGCTGCAGATAATTGGGAGTTTACCGTATTATAAAGGGCTTCTCACAAAGTTTAGACTTTCTTCCTAAATTTATTCCTTTTGTGTTAAGTCCTTTAAGTGGCCATGACTTAAAATTACACTTTTAGATACATCACTGGGGGAATTTACTGTGCTACATTTTGGGGAAAATACCAATGAAATTTGAAATTTCGTTATTCAATTTAAGTTGATTTTGAAAGATCTAACTTAATTACTTGGAGAGAGAAAAAAAATGTATTCAGGGGTTTCTAAAATGGGGGACTTGGTGCTTAATGTGTTAAGATTTCAATATTATTATTCTTTTTATTATTATTATTATACAAGACATGGACATGGATCAGCAAAGAAGCTAAAAAGCAATTACATTAAAAACACACAGAAATCTAAAATACAAGTACTAAAAATATACACACACACAAAATCTTAAAAGTCCTAAAATTATATAAAAAAACATTTAAAAAGTCTAAAATCATTAAGAAATTTGAGAAAAGTTCCCTCTTTGTCAACCCTATATAACTTAAGATGCTGTCGAGCGTTGCTGGATGTAAATTATATGATGTACTGGTAGGGAAAACTTTTTCTCCTGTCTTAAACACTACTTTTATGTTGTGTCCAGTATGCAATCTTGCTAGACATGAAGAATTGTGCCGACTAAGACCAAAATCAAGGATTTCAATATGATTTATGAAGCAAAGATGTTTGACAAGACCGGAAGCTTTATCAAAATCTTATTGTTGTCATTATATTTACCGCATAAGCATAAGCAAAAAGTGTAATAATACTATTGTTTAACCAGGAAACAAAAAATAATTTTAAAATGGTTGGTTGAATTATTTACTAAATTTATGTTATACTTCTAATTTTTCTGTATCCTGTAAAAACAAGAACTTGTTTATAGCTTAGTGAAATGTAGTTTCTTTATAATGTTGCCTTTATCAAATTTTGAAAACTGTTTTAAAGTTAGTTTTCTGATGAATTTTTTGGGAAGTTTTGATGATGTGGTTTCTTGGTACAATTTTCTAAATCTTGCCATATTCTGGCTTTAAATATTCTTCGCTACAGGCAAGGTAAAAAATAGAAAAGTAAAAAAAATTAAATTTGGAAAAAGTTCCCAGAAACCTGCATTACTATGAGCTCCCAGATTTGAATTTTCGAAACATCTTTATAAAAATTTGATTTAGATTAACATGTGAATTTTATCAAAAAATATATTCTAATTATGATATTTGTTAATAGCTTGTTATATTCTGTCAGTAGGAAAATTAGATGTTATTCAAGTATTGTGATAACAATATCAAGTTGCTTTTGTTTTGTTTTTCTCAAATTTTTATATAAATCTATGCAATTGGTGCAGTTGATGTTATTGTCATACTATTCCCCTATTTCATGTGATTTGTTTCATTTTTTAAAAATCAATTTTGGATGTACTTCAGCATTGTTATATAGTCATTTGTACACATGTTTGTGCAAAATGGGTGATTGGTTTAGTGAATCGTGCGTGCATCTCAAGATACCTTTTAAATATCACCTCCTACATTCCTGTTGTAAATTCTTCCTCCTATATGTTTATAATTGATGTATTGGACATTTGTGTATCTAATTTGCCATCAGTATTTTGGTTGTTGAATTTCAAATTGTCATTTATAAGTTGAGTAGTAAACATGCTCGAGTTGCCAAAACCATTTCAAAAGTGTATGGTGATTGCTTACGCTAGGCCAGTATTTGAGATCAGGGTTCATACTAAGGAAAAATCAGTGGTGAGATTTTTTACCTTGCTTAATGGGAATTTGTTTGAGAAAACACAGCATGGATTTTTTTTTTTTAATACTTATGGAAATTGTGCTGATAATCCTTGATTTAAGACGTTTTTTTTTTTTTTTTGCAGATTAATAATTAATCTTTTTATCTACTTACATTAAAAGAAATGAAATTGTTATCTTAGGGGAGAAAAATATTAAAAGCAGTTTTATTGAAGCATACATTTTCAGAAACTTTGCATACGTGTTTTTCGGGGTGTAAAGGACCTTTTTTGAGGCAGTAAAAGTGCTGACACCTGAAATTCTTCTAAACTTTTACGCATTGAAAAAGGAGTTCTGGTTAAACTGAAACACTTGTTTACAGTATTTTTGCATTTTGCTGTTTTCATAAAGTATTTTTTTTTTTTATTTTTAACATCATTTACTGAAAAAGGCACGCAAAAATTCTTTGTATATTCTAATTTTTGACAAAAGCAATTACTTACCTTAAAGATTATAAGCATAACATGCAGAAAGATATACATTCGTAGTGAGAGAACTTCGTGTAAAATTCTGAGGAATAAATGTCGACTAAATTGACCAATAATGTTCTAGAAAGTTAGCGAATGCTTCAAAATCGTATTTATATACATGGAGCATTCGTCTTTCATTTGTATTCTTTACACTGTGAAAGAATTTCTTGTGACTTTGAAACGTGTATGTCTTTCATTACAAATTTGCTGCCCTGAACCACATTTCATTAAAATATCATAGTCTTAAGTTTAAAAAAAGATTATGTAATTAAAAATCTTTTTTGGATAGAATTTTGCATTGGGTATCAAATATTCAGAGCATTTTTGAAAAATAGTAAAATTGTTTGAGGTTACACTCAAGAAAGATTTAGCTCGTAAAATATTGAATTGTTAATTAAGTTGGTTTTAGTTAAATTTTCTGTTTCAAAGAACTAAAATCCTTATCAAAAGTTTGGAGCATGGTTACCTGTTAAACAAAAGTTGGGATGGCAAGTATTATTGCGGAAAAAATAAATGTTTACTTGCTCTGAAGAGTACTTTAATTTTGACTCTTCACTTGTGAAAACTTTCAAAATTACTAGGCAGATTTAGTACTTGTGCTGATACGTTTGGGTTGAATTGAACTTGTGTGCAAAATGCTGCTCCTGTCCTCCGTTGAAGTGAACCTTAATCAATATTATGTGCTTTTGAGAATGATTTTTGACTCTTTTTTTTTTATAAAATTAAAATGGCGTTGAAAAATTTTGTTCAAAAAAATAAAAGACTACTCATCAATTAAGCTCTAAAACTGAATCATCATGTTTTGTCTGTATTGTTTTTTTTCTGTAGCTCTATTAACAATTTGAACTTAAACTAAGAAATATAAAACAAATGTGCTTGCAATCGATTATTTAGAATCCTACTACTTTCTTATGATTTGTAACAATATTTTCTGACTCTCTCTTTGTTCTTTTTTTTTTTTTTTTTGTGCTCAGGCATTGTTTTTTCTTCCGTTTTTTTTTCTTTTCTCCTCTGTAAGGTTCACTAAAAGCTTTTAAGATTGTTCTCTTCTGTTGTAAAGCAATTGTGTTTTTAAGAATCCAGGCATTTTGCACCAAGTTCATTTAAAGTCTTGTCAATGCTACAGATGTTGTATCTGATTTTTTAATGTTGTACGTAATGATTTAATGAATAATAATTTTATGTCTGGTAATCTGGAAAATAACGTTAACAATAAATAAATAATTAAAAATAATTTATCAAAAACAGGGTTGCCACACTTAATTTGCTGTTTAAAAATATATTTTTAATGTTAAACAATTGGAATTTATTTTGTCTCTTGATCTAACTTTGAAAAGTGCTTGAAATTAGCTCATTTGCCCCCTCACCAACAGTTTTAAAAGTATTAAGTAAATTCCTATCGTGCCATCCCTCCAACCCCCAAGGAGCCTCAAATGCTATGGAGCTGCACCTCCCTGCAAAAAAAGATTGAAACCACACTGAAATTACCTAACCCTTAAAAACTTCAACGGCACAATGTGAGCCATGAACACCCCTGCATTCAAGTCCCTGTCCTATTATTTAAAATGCACAGACCTAGTGACTCGCTACTTTTTAAAAGTTTACTGCTGTATTTGTTATTTTATCATTAAAAGCGAAAGTTATTGTATGATTTAATTTTTTTTTATTTGTTTGGAGGCTAGCAAACTTCATACAGAGCATAACTATAGTCAACAACCGTGTGCAAAAAAAAAAAAACATTTGTGTAGTCAAAAATAACTAGTATTTTTGAAATTTTATGCTTGCAAAAAATTAATTTTCTATTGTCTAGTGAAAAATAGGTAGAATACTGTTGTTTCTTGCGAAAATTAGTTCAATTAGAAAGCGGTTACCATTAAGAACAAGGTGTATTTTATTTATTACTGCATACAAAAAAATATGTAAATGTGCACAAAATGAAAAAAAAAAAGCTTTCTTAGATCTGAAAAAGTTGAACAGTTATTTTTTTCAGAGCTTATCTATGAACCTAACATCTTTTGCAGTGAAAAAAAACTCCTTGGAACCCCCAAACTCATATTTGCTTTTTTTTTTTTTTTTGAATAATTCTGATGTTGATTTTTAATTTTTAATTGAATGATCGCTTTATTTGATCCTTAAGTGTGGCAGCCCAGTAAGTTGAACGAATATGGGTGCTGAAAATGGTATGGATGAAGTTTAGATTGCAAATGGCCTCTTTCTTAGCTTGTGCGAATGCTTGTAAAGCTAGTAACGCACTGTAAATAGTTCGCTAGAGTTCTACTTTAGTTACCAATTTAAAAAAAAAATTGAACATATTTTAAAAGATAACATTCTGTGCAATTGCCATTTTTTCGTGTTTCGGACTAGCCGAAATGTATGGTCGGTTCCTAAAGCGTTAAATGTTTTGTTGAAGTATTTATTATATTTAATTGAAAACAATCCGACGTGTGTTATGTACATAATAATGAGATTTTGTGCTGCTTGTAAATAACATGTGACCTGTTCAAACTGTTGAGTTGACTTTGTTTCTGAAGATTTTCTGTGTATTTATTGCGCCGGTGAAATAAACTGGTTAATCATGGTTTTTGTTTTATTTATTTATTTTTTTTTTTAATTTATTTTCTATTTACAGGGCTCCCAACTTTTTTTTTGTTTGTTTGTTTGTTTCAAGTCTCTAAAAGTTAGTCTGTTTTTTTCAAAATCTGGTCCCGTTTTTCTTTAGTTTTAATTTGTTTTAATTATTCTTGTACTCTTTTAGCCATTCACTTTTTGTTTTTGAGTATAGGAAGGTGTTGTATTGAATCAATTGTTAAATTGTTGAATTTTTAAAGGAAAATTAAGTATTCCCTTCAAAGTGCTTTTTTTTTTTTTTTTGGAATCCCATAATTTTGGAAGGAAAAATGCAACTATTTTTTGCCTAATTATAGTGCAGTGTAAACATTGCATGTGATGCATTGTGTTTTCCCACCATCTTGATTAGAACTGCTAAAAATTGGTCGTTTTCATGGAATCCTTTTGTGATTGGCAGATAGCAAATCATAGAATCTATTGACAAAACTTGAATTTCAAAACACATGTGTACATTATTGCCTGTTTTTCTTGCATCGAAAATGCATCATTTATTTTCTTTCTTTTTTACGTGGGCAGTTTCATCGTATTGGAGATTCATTGTAGCCTAAATAAGGAGGCTAAGATGAGGAACCGGTTAAGATGACGAATTTACAACTTCTGTAATTCTTTCATCCATATAATATCTTTCAAAACAGTTTTTGATTCTGAGATGTTGCGAAAGTTCACTGAAAATGATGTCGCAATGGACTGATTTTGGAGCAGTAACCAGCAAGATGGATTTTTTTGACTTTACCCCTTACTTGAAATTACTTAACAATTCTGGACTAACACTCCGTCAGTCTGTGGCCCGGCACATAGTAAAGAATTGGAGATTGGCAAAATTACCAAATCAAAGTGAGAAAAATATTACAACTCAGTTTCTGTGGAAATAAAAATTAAGATATAGAGACTGGAGAAATTTTTTTCTAAAAAGACAATTTAAAAAGTTTCAAATCTGTCTCCAAAAATAGATATGAAGTGGTGGGGCTATTAAAAATAGAGCGCAACGTGTTATGAAGCGATTGAGGGCCAACATGTATTAAAAACTTCGCGTTCTCTTTTACATCTATAAAAGTTAAAGGAAAAATAATCAAATAAGCTTTGCGCGAAACTATAATTGAAGTTAAAAATCAACGTAAATAAAACACAAATTAGGCAGAAAGTACAGCAAATAGCTATTTCAGGCTACAATGGAACCTCTTTCTCAGTGAAAAAAAGGTCAGCACGCAACATGAAAGTTGCGAGAGAATAATTAAAAAAGAGTAATGAATATTAAAAAAGTAAATATAATGAAAAAAACAAAAAGCTGATATCGCTGCAAAATATTATCAGCCCAAAATGGTAAATTTTTTTTTGCTATTGTCAGAGGCAAGCAAACAAAAATATACAGTTGAAAATTTTTAATTTCACTAAGGGCCGAATTCAAGTGAAACACCATTGCAATCGCTTCGAGGCGATCGCAAATTGCAATCGCTACTGGAAGTCGAATTATACATTAAAATCGCATCTTGTAGCGATTGTAACGTATCCAAATTTGGGAATTTGCGATTGCATTGGTGAGTTGCGATCGTCCGTGTTTCACTTGAATTCCTTCCTAAGGAAAACTAGGCGAGAGTTTCTTACATTTTCATTTAAATGATTGTCCTCAAATGATGTCCATGTTTTGATGCGGTTCATGCCATTAGGGGGGGGAGGGGTAAAAAGCAATGTGACATCACATCTTTTTCTTGTGAGAATAGGTTTATGAAAAACAGTGACATGTGGCCAAGGGGGGTGGGGGAGGTTGGATGACGTGTGACGGAGGGTAGAGGCGGTCAAAAAGGTTGGAAAAAAGTGATCATTTATGGGCCGCCAACAAAATAAGTAAAAGAAAAGGAGAGGAGGATAAAGTTGTGGAAATAGAGGAAGGGAGTCCCACCAGTTCCTATTGACCTAATTCCAGGACCTACTTAATCTTTTCTACACTACGTGGCAGTCTGCATTGTTGCCCTTTGTACTTCCGGCGGAAGTACTTTTTCCATTGCATCGTACAGGAAAATTTAAATAGACCTTATTATTATTGAATTTTTTGAATTGATCAAGAATTTTAATGGCACCACACCCTCGTACAAAGAGTGGGCTTTTGGATGCAGCATGAGGTTAGAAACTGATTTGTTGTCAAAAATAAAGATGCTCCATTTTCCAAAAAATCCTGTTCGTCGATCGCAATGGGCGCTTTGCGATCGACGAACGAAAGTTTCGCTTTAAAGCGAAAAAATTGGATCCCAACGATAGTGTTCATATATTTTTTTACTTATTTTCGGCTTATTTACTTACAATTCAAATTTTTGTTTACAACTTCTCGAGCTGATGAATTTTAAAATTCTTAGTATTATTCATGTTTCTGGTTTATGCTTTGTTTTAGAACTTATAGTTACCTGTTACTAGAAAACTGCAAAACATAGATTACTAAATAATGTATTTCGGGATTGCAAGGAGCGGATTTTTTGAAATGTTACTCACAAAAGTTATTTCTGAATGAAAGTACACGTTTCCTTCAAAATGGTCATGTTTTTGAAAAAAATTTCCAAAATATTTCATATAAAAATGAAATTGTTTTCTATTTTGTAGATTTTTAAAATTTTGACTTATTTACAAGATATTTGAGTAAAAAAAAACATGATTTAAAATGATGTGCATGATTTAAAATTATGCTATTTAATCTGAACATCTACTAATCTACATAGAAATTGAGATGATAATGATTTTTGAAAACATCCGAAATAGTAGGGGTTTTCATCAAAATCTCCAAAAAAACTGGGTGTCAAGATCAAAAACCCAGATGGGCTAGAATTTTTCCCTTTCTTTTTTTTTTTTTTTTTCAAGCTACACATATGGTACATATACGTAATTTTTCATCAGTGGCACTTATTTTTTTTTATGATGTGTATGCAAAATTGAATAATTTGTCGTCCCCACTTAAACAAATACTGTCGGTTCCAAGAAAGGGCACTTTTTCACATATTCATACAAGCTCAATTATGAAGTCACAAATGTTCAAATGAACATTTTTTGTGAATAAAAGGAATTTAATAAACATTAATATCCCTTTCATCAGGACGGCGATAAGTTTAAGTACTCTTTTACATTTTTAATATGAATTTAGTTTTAGTTGTCATTCAATTTGCTGAGCAAAAGAAGTCTCAAATTTTCTCTCCCGGAAAAATTCCGAGTGGTACACTAAAAAAAAATGACTGTAAACAATTTTTTGTGATTTTAGAGGATCGAAATATTTTGAAATAGAAGTCTTAGAAGCGGATTGTATTCAAGGTTTGGTTACTGTTGAGGAAGGAACTGGGGCAGCAAAATCATCCCTGGCAATTTCTTAAAATTGTAGCCTTTAATAACGTACTTATAGATGATTTTTGATCACATTTTTGAAAACAGGATTGAGGTAAAAAATGTGCTATAAAAAGTTGTACTAAGGAAATTTTACCGGGGGAGCTGAGCCGGTCTGAAATATTCTAGGGGGACTCAGAGCTCCCCCGGTTCCTACGCCTCTGACGGAGACTACGTCGCCATACTAGACGTTAGATTCCGTCATTTTTCGCATAGCTCTGCCCATATCTCATAGATGGCAGCTCGAGCGAATTTCAAAATTTTTAAATGCGATTTTTACAGAATTAATGAAAAGAATATAGATTGAAATCATGTATGAACTGTTTCTGGAATACAAAAGAGGTCAGTTAAAAAACGAGGCGCCTGACAAGTTAGTTTCTAAATTTTTAAAAGTAATTACACAAATAACTTTACAAAATACGTATAGCAGAAAATGTACTTATAACAGTGGTGGCCAACCCGCGGCACGCGTGCCACAATGTGGCACGGCAGACCAGTAACAGTGGCACGCGAAGACTTTTCGAAAAAAATCCAGAAATGAGGAACAAATGTCGATCCAAAAAATATTGATAAAAACTAAAACCCTTAAACTAATAAATGTAATGATATGACAATTAAGTGTCAGGAGGTTGGCTTACAAATTGTCTGAACTACAATTAGCGTTAGCTTCGGACGGAAAGCTGTGACGCTACAGACTGTACGCTCTTTGTAAAGCATATTTGTGCTTGACACGAATGAAATTTTCGATGCTGCAGAATGGATTCTTGATCTGCAAAAGTTTCAGCTACGGGTGATGAAATTTGAAAAAATAAATAAATATATAACTCTGCAACAAAAATTAAGAATCCAGATTGGAAAATTTTTGTATGATTGCACAAATGAAGACCCTTAAATTGTTTTTGTTACATTACTGGAAAATAATTTGGGAAAAAAACAAAAGTGTTATCGAATTATCCATCACAAGTTCCTTGCCCAGGAATGAGACTTTTTCTCTCTTGGTGACCTGGTAGCTTTCACTGTATTAACAAACTACGAATTAGAGCTCTGAATGTTTTGTGAACTTTTTCCAGGAGAAAGAGGAGAGTATGGCAAGTTACTCTTTCATTAAAATATGAAATAGCTATCTAAAGGAAAAATAATCATAAGATTTTAGAATTTTAGAGAGTGTGTTTTCAAAACATCTGTAAGGAAAGCAATGAGGACTTGCTACTTAGAAATGGAGAATGGCAAATTAATTTAGCTACTATGTCATCTCTTAATATCCTGCGTTTAAATAATTTAAATTTAAGATTGTACAAAAAACAATTCTTAAACCAGTAGAGGCCATCTACATTCTTTTCAGGGCCTGATTACCGAATAGGCCAACTAGGCCGCGGCCTAGGGCCCCCACAACTTAGGGGCCCCCAAATGGCTAAAATTGCTGTAGTCAATGCCTAAATTTGTTTTATCCTATGCCTATAATTGTGAAGCCTCAGTGCAGGGGGCCCCCAAAAAAGTATTTGGCCTAGGGCCCTGTGATACCTTAATCGGGCCCTGATTCTTTTATAATGAAAAACTTCAGTTTCTTTCTTTCTACTTAGGAGAAAACAGAATAAAACATTAAAAATTAATACTAAAAGTATCAACCGAAATTTAATGATTTTCCAATGATATATGGAGAATATTTTACACCAATTTTAAGTATTCATTCAGTATTAGGCTTGATGATTTTCAGGATTATTAAAAAAAAATGCTGATCTTTTTAAATTCTTTGTTTATTCCTCTACAAGTCACTACATGTTACCTTTCTGAAATTTGTAACAATAAAATGTTTTTCACATTTACACACTTTAGCCGTCTGATGCTGTTGTAGATTTTGTTAAAAATACGCTTAAAATCAAATATTTTTTGTTCTGGATGCAGAAAAATCGAAATATTAATTGATAGCACTTAAATTACCTAAAACTTCTTAGGATTCTCAAGAACTAATCCTAAAATTAAAGACTTGGTAAAAAAGATAAAGACTCATAAACTACATTAAGTACAAACTGTTTAATTTTTAGTAGGGATGCACCGATAGGCAAATTGGCCGATTATCGATTACTGATTAATCGGCTGTAGATAATCGGCCGATTAATGTTTCGGATGATTTTTTTTCCTACTACGATTTTCCCATAACTGTTTTTTCTCTCTTATACAATTCCAAGTTTAGAAATAGTAAGCAATTTATTTCTGAGGGAAGATTTTGTTTCCATTTTCCTTGTTTTCACAAAATAATTTCATATTTTATCAAATTTCTTAGAACCGATTTTCATATTATTGTCACTAATATAATTAACACATTGTTAATTATGTTAATTGTACATAAAAATTCGAAAAAAAGGGGAGGGGGAGTCTGGTTAGCACTTAGAGGTTATCTGAAAGCACTGTGCTAAGGAGAAAACTATTGCCACATGAAAAATGTTGCAACATTATTTTTGTATATTTATTCAAAGTAGAAGAATTAATTGAAAAAAAAATCTGTGTGGAATACTATATTACTGTTAATAAAATTATTCATCATAGTTTCTTAGTGAAGGTACACTTCAAAAAATGTTTGAAAAATATTTTTTCTGCCGTTTAATCGGCCCAATTTTACCGATTATTAATCATCGGCAAAGTGTCCGATTATGGCTGATTAATCAGTCCTGCCGATTAATCTGTGCATCCCTAATTTTTAGAATAGAATGTTTGATGTTATTGTTTCTATTTTAAGCATAAGCCAACTGACAGAAACTATGAAAATGTTTACTAACGATAACTCTTAAGTTCGGACCTGTTTTATATTTATTATCATTTCGATTTAAATTACTCGGGGAAAGAAAAAAAATGTTTCATTTGAGTAAGAATTACATAGTCAGACTACATAAAATCTATTTTTAACTTTAAAAAAAATCAGTTCGTTGGAAAAATACAATGTGGCACGCTGAATTTTTTCTCTCCAGATAGTGGCACTCTCTCCAAAAAGGTTGGCCACCCCTGACTTATAAAGATAATTTTTGGATTTCAAAATGGATGTAATTATTGAAACAAAATTTCCACTACAAATTTTACTGTTTTCAGAGGGAGGGGGGATTAAAGAAATTGAAAACTAACTTCAAAACAACGTTTTGAAAATGGATGAAAAATTTTGAACTTGGTTTTTACTTATTCACTTATTTTATCGGCACACAAAGAAAATACGTGCATACATTAAAATAAAAAGAATTTTAGTTTTTATTGCTCATAAAAATAGTGACAAATGAACAAATTAATTTCTAATTTATTAAAGGTGATTGCGAAATCAACGACAAAAATATGGATTGAAACTCTGTTGTAACTGTTTTTCGAACACGAAAGAGGACAAATTTAGAAATAAATCTTTTAATGTAAACTACTTTTCCTGAGAGAAGAGAGGAGGGGGCAGGATTAAAACTACTAAAATTTGATAACAATACAAGTTAGATTTTAATTAGAAATTACAAATAACTTTTAAAAATATGACATAAAGTTGTAAAGATAATTTTTGTACTTCAAAATGGGTGTAAGTTCTGAAATAACACTTCAAATCCAAATTTTGCTGTTTTCAGCGGTAAGGGAGGGGGGGGGGAATGACTGAAAAAGTAAGCTCAAAACAACATTAGGAAAAATGGATGAAAAACTTCGACTTAATTTTTTTCCTATTCACTTTTTTCCTTCACATGAAGCTCATACGTGGGTACATTACGAAGCATTGAAATAATGACACTTGATGAAAAATGTCTGACCATGCAAAATGATCAACAAAAATTCATAACCTTCCTGAGAAAAAGAAAAATCAAAGTGCGATACAATGGCTGTCTATCCAGATGTATAAACATCTTTGCTGGAGTACCGCAGGGCTCTGTTTTGAGTCCTCTACTCTTCCTACTCTATGTGAATGACATTCATCTCATTTTAGAAAATGGAACTAAAGTAGCCTGTTACGCAGATGATATTGCGATTTGGCACACGGACAGAGACATCAACAGATCAGAAAGGACTCTTCAGAAATCCCTCGATAGAATTTTTAAATGGACTCAAGATCTAAAGCTAAAGATTAATGCTGAGAAAACAACACTTAGCGTCTTCTCAACTGACAGGAAGCACAGAAATCTGTTTGATCCAGAACTAAATATAGAAGGGAAACGCATTGTTAAAACTTCTAACCCTAAATATCTGGGAATAATTCTAGATGCCGAATTGAGATTTACAAAGCATGTGAAGACAGTTTCTGAAAGAGCTCTCAAAAAATTGAAAATTATCAAGAGTCTCTGTGGCACCGACTGGGGGGCTTCCCCCAAAACTCTAAAGACCACTTATACTTCACTCATTAGACCCATTATGGAATATGCTTCCCCGATTTGGGCTCACGCTTCTGATACAGCCCTAAACAAGTTAGAAAGTATACAGGCAAGAGCTGCAAAGATAGTGACTGGTGCAGTGTCATCCACCAATAACGCCAAGGTAATCAGAGAGTGTGGACTCGAAAGTCTACAAAATAGAAGAAAAGTAAATATGATAAAATTCACAAACAAAGCAAGAAGTCGCGATCCTGAACATATTTCTCGCCTTGCCTTTGAGGGGTGGAACGCCAAGTCAAGACTAAAACGATCTTCACCCATGCAATATGATAGAGACATCAGAGAAAAAATTGGCCTTGAACACAACAAATGGAACATTGTTCAGGAACCTGTCTCTCGCAAAAAGCTTCCACTCAACACCAACATTCATATCGACCTTCTGGAGCCATGCAACAAAAATGAACAGAGTAATATCATTAGGAAAAAGGGACTAAACACAATCGAAAAATTCCCAAAAGAAAAGTTTGTTCATGCATTTACAGATGGTTCCTCTGACAAAACTATCACCAATGGAGGTTCTGGTGTGTTTTTAATTGCTCCAGATGATACCCCTTGCCAAGGCAAATTCAGTGCAGGAAAAATAGCCTCCAACTTTCACCTGCGAGCTACGTGCTATTTTGGAGGCACTTAATACGTATAGGACCCTTTCCACTACTAAACAGGCACAAGGGCTAGTGATTTTCTGTGACTTTAAGGCCGCCCTCCAGGCAATTTCAAAGGGCCACTCTTCTATCGCCCATGAAATCATCTCAGCTCTTCAGGAGATCCGGGCTATGAACAAGACCTGTACGCTTCAGAATACCTGCACATGTCAAAATTGCAGGCAACGAATATGCTGATAAATTAGCCAAGGAGTCCAGAGAACTTAATACTAACAACAACAGCGTCTATCTCCAAGATGCAAACGCAATAGCGAAATCTAAACTTAGAGATAAATCAATCCAAGTGAAACACCAGCTATGTGAAATAAATACAAGTCGACCAATAACAAAAACTATAACCAGGCTGAGAACCGGCCATCACAGGGGCATGAAGATTGATCGAGAGGGTAGAAGGGTGTATAGAAACTGTTGCAATTGCCCAGATACACAGCTTACACCTTGTCATATCTTTGAGTGTCCAGCAATAAGTGCGAACCTGAGAGAAATTGGTGTATTGCCGTCACTTGTTGACCTTAATGACGATAACATCCAACAAATCGCAAAAGCAGTTATAAGGATCCATGGAGTTATTTAGTTCGGCTAAGTCATAGACACGACAAAAAAAAAAAAAAATTCATAACACAAAATTAATTTATTTTGATGAAAAATTATAAAGACATAGGAATGAACAATAAATTTTAGTGCAAAATATAACTTTTAGATATATAAGTGTCGTAAGGATATAAAGTTTTAAATTTTTCTGAAAAACAAAAATATATGAAATAAAGTTAAAAGAAAAAAACTTTAAGTTAAAAAATTAGCGCTCACGTGTTTCAGATTTGCAAAGATGTCCTTTCTTTTTACAAAACAGATGTGAGTCTCAGGTTATTGTCTCTATCATTGCTTGCATTATTTGTGCATTGAAAAAGGAGTTTCTTCTGTGATTCTAAAACTGAGCAGTTAGGAAAAAATTTCCGCCGAAATATTCCCGCTAAATTCAAACATAAATGAGCGTGCTGCCATCTATGAGATATTGGCAGAACTACGCGGAAAATGACGGAATCTAACGTCTGGTCTAAAAATTGGAGGGAGGTTGCTCCGTCTTTCTTGAGAACACACATAGCTTAGCCATCTGCATATTAGTATTTGCAGTAAAGAAAAGCCATCGTCAATATTCCAGCAACTTTTCCTATTTATTACTGCTAAATTAAAATTGCGAGGCCTGTCGGGGCGGGGTGCATGGTACAGTCATAGAAAAAAAAAACGAAACACTCGCTCTTATTCGAAGACTATTAACACTAGAGACACGTGTAAGATGTTATTTTTTCAGGAATAATGTGTTCTATAAATTTCTATTGGTAAATTTTTGTTAAGGGGTCGTCTTCATATAAAAATCGGCATCAACTTTAAAATTTTCTATGAAAACCCTCCTTTTTTATCGCATATTTCTGATCAGCAACATCATTTAACTTTGTATACCAAATCGTTTTAAATTTGCTCCAGCCGTTGCTTCACAATTGAACTGAGAAAAAACCGTCCCGTAATGTTAAAAATATTTTTAATACTTGGGCATATAATACCTAAACCACGATAGGTACTGCAAAGTTTGTTTTTTTACATCAAAGTATGAACCAACCCAACAATGAAAACGTCATTGACTTCCTCTCAGATAAAATTTTGAATTTTTTATGAATTTTGAAATTAATATTTGAAAAAATGATGATCTGGAACCATATAATATTTTGATGGAGAAACAATCTAGAAGGGGTTTCAAAGGAGAATCCAAAATGGGAGCTCAAAATATCCAGTAGTTTTTGAGATATGCTAAAAGAACCACTTTTAGGGACCATATACAACTGTGCAAACTGAAACAATAGCAGGGAATTTCTATGCAAAGAAAGAGGAATATGCTTATCCACCAGTTGCAGAACATGCTCAGCGTTTTTATATAGTATTTAGTTTTCAACAGTTATAATATGTTGAAAGCGAAACGCTAATAAAACTGCTGAGTATATTTTAAAATTGGTAGGCAATCATATTTTTTGTCCATTAGTCAGAAGTCTGCATTCATGCAACATGTAGCAATTCAGAAAACTTTTTCCATGGACACTTGATTTTCATGGAAAACTGTGGTGTCTCGGAAGGTTATTTGGAATAATTTGTGAAGATTAGACGTTTTTTTAAATTCTGAGCCACGGTTTTAACATTTTTGCCAATCCTAATACAGTAGTTTATATAAGTACAAGAGGTTACTTTTAAGTTTTAACTTCTCTCCAAAAGGTGTGTGCTGCAACGGTTAGTGCGTAGCTAAAAATATGCATCAATCTTTGTTTAATCAAAAAGATAGCATGTTGCGTTTTTCCCTTGAACTCTACACAGTAGGGTTTTCTCTTCCAAATTTCAAAAAAATATTATAACTTTAACAAAACCCGAGAATTTTTAATTAATTACGAAAAGCAAACGTATTATTGCGAGTAGCTTTAGGTAATTTAATCGAAAAAATATGATTTGTCTACTCTTTGTGAATTTCGACCTTGAAAGTAGCCTTTTAAATGTGGTGGTGGTCCCTAAATCTTTGGTCGGTCATAACTTTTGTTCTACTGGTCCTAAAGTGATGCCGCTTGGTACCCAGCGTACTTTTGGCCCTCCGCACCTAATTATGTAACCAAATGTAGGGGTTCCTATTTGAAAATTCCGACTTTGAGTTCATTTCACTTTGTATATAGCCCCTTATCAAAATTTTACTCACATAGTTTTAAAGAAGACTTTAATCCATGTCAGAAGACACCTTTCTTTTGTTCTTGCCAAGTATAGCAGCCGAATAATTCAGAGTGTTTTGTTTTTTTTTTTTTTTTCTATGACTGTACAGTGTACATATTACGTTAGTGACATTTTATGTGTATAAAATTGTTTTAGTCTCAATGTTAGGAGGATTGAGGTTTTTTTCTTTTTGCATTGCGCCGCTTTATGCCAAAGATAGGAAAAAAAAAACACGGGGTTAGCATTTTTAGCAAAAAATAGAGACAATAAAATTGGCCGTGAGGTAATGTTATGGAGCTATCACTTTTGAGGAGGGGGACAACCATGGCTAAATCAGTGCTTTAACATCCGCTGTATAGAAAAGCTACCGGTCACTTCGATAAATCATCGATTCCAGCAATTCATTGTAATAGCTACAGGTTGTCGAGGTAGTAAAATGAATCATTTTCCATTACTGACCCTTTTCCCCGATAGATAGCACCACTATTCCCCCCCCACAACCACCATAAAATTAATTTTTCACTTTTACGCCCTTAGTCTTTCATATATGGCGCTTTCTGCAAAAACATTTCCTTTTAAAGTGTTATTTTTCTCCCTCGATAAGAACAGGTAGCGTCTCGTGGTTAGCATGTCCGGCTGGAGTCACAAGGGACCCGCGTTCGAATCCTGCGGAATGAAAATTTCAAATTCAAAGTAATTAAGCAATCAATAATTAAATTAAGTAATTAAATAAATTAATTAAATAATTAAAATCAAGATGGCGGCGATCATGGATCCAAAATGGCGGATCAAAAATGACGTCACGGTTAAAACCTGCCAGTGGGTGAAAAGAGTAAATTTTTTACATAGATCGACATCATAAAACAATCTAGAACTATATTCAGGACCTATATAGAACCATATATCAGAAATGTTACGTTTTCCGGAAGATCGACATCGGAAAACAATCTAGTTCTATATTCAAAACTTAGATAGAACTACGTTCGAAAAGAGTAATTTTTTTACATAGAATCGACATCGGAAAACAATCCAGATCTATATTCAGAAACTATATAGAACCATATATCAGAAATGTTACGTTTTCCGGAAGATCGACATTGGAAAACAATCTAGTTCTCATTTTTCTACGTCGATCGGTATGATGTGCTACCTGGGCCCTGAGCTACGTTTTCCCATGAAACGTCACCAGAATACCCACAACTCCCAGTTCTCTCTTCATATATTTTAGCTCCACTAAATCCTCATAATCATCTGTGACTTGAGCTCTGTATTTCTTCAGTACTCTGCTTAGAAAAATTTCTACAAATTCGCTTATTACGTAAATGGTATTGATTGTACCGGGCACCTTATTGCTTCAACTACACAAGTGTTCGTTTCATTAAACATTTTTAAAATACTCACACATTAAAAAATTTTTTCTGCATGAATCATTTGCCCTCGTCCTCCCTTTATCGAGATATAAATTTTAAAGGCTTAAATTTAAGTGAAGCTCCAAATTTAAAGGCTTCTGGGGAAATAGAAGGCCGACTATTTCACCAACTGCATGTGATAGGACAGCTATCAGCGAAGCATGCGAAAAGATGTCTCCCATCATAACCTGAAACTCGCTAAATTTAGTGACTTTATTACAATTTCGGCAGACTTTAGGACTTTATAATTCGAAAACGAGGAGGTGAGGGCAAATAATTTATAAATCCAGCAAAACGTTTTACTACAATGTTTCAAATGCAAATAACTTATTTTTTTTTTCATTATTTCACTTTTGTTTGGTTTCCTGGTGAACATCAAATGACCCCTGAGCCAAATTTGTCTAAGAACTAACGTAAACGATATTTATAGTAGGAAAGCTCCTTTATTGGAACTTTTCCACGCTATAGGAGATGAATACCCCCAAAGTAACTTTCAGATGCATCAGTGGATTTATGTACCAAATTTGGCAAAGATCCGAAGTGAACTGTGAATTTAGACCTAAAACGTGTAACACCCGTAACCAACATAGCACAAAAACGAAAAGGTTTTTTGAAAAAATTATTAGTGCATGTTTTTAGAATAAATGAGTACACTAAGAAACCTAAATGACAAACTTCTACCTCAAATAGTTATTGTTACAGAATAACAAATACTTGTTTTCGGTTACGGTCGTAACAAAGATTCTAGATAATTTTGCCTGCCTGTAATTAAAAACCAATACAACCTAGAAAGAAATTGATTGCTGGAAAAGGTCAAAGGGGGTGCTTACTAAAGCACTATAATTCGTTATCTTCCAAATTGAACCCGGTGTGGCCAGGGTCTAGACTGGAAACTTGATAATTTTTAACTGAAAAAATGGGTTAGAAAAACCGCAACTTTAGGACGTTGAAACCATGTTTACAGTAAAAACTAGGATATTTTACACTTTGAATTAGTAAACTATGCTTTCTTGTGAATAAAATGACATATAACATGTTATCATTAAGTGAGTTTCATATTTTGATGTCTATGTCCTATTTCTCATGGATTGGCCCTTTGACAAAATAATTTCTTCTTTCAAACTTGTACAAACCAGTAACTAAATGAGACAAAAAGACAAAAAGTCGTATCACTGATCAATTTTCAATACACAACAATCGAATCTCGTCAAAACAAATTCCAAGGAATCTTAATGTCGATTCGTTTTAACCGTAATTAGTCTTATACTGAAACTAATACACTTATGCATCAAACAAGATTTACGAGGTTTGACTAGGGTTAAAAATAAATATTGAATAGGAAAAGAAACAGAACTTTATATTCGTAAAAAGACATCTTATACTGTTTACCTGCTTCAAATATAAAGTAAATTACAAAAAACCTTACAAAATGTGAGATGATACTAATAGAACAGAACTAACCTATGTGATATAATCTTTTCCGCAATGTCATTAATTTCCGCGAATCATCAGGAAATTCGCCATCTGTTAAACTTTTGCTGAATTGCAGATTATGTTTATAAGGTGGCCAAAATGCCTCCGGTTTTCTTCGGTATAAGCCGATTTTCGTGGAAAATTACCACCGTCGGTGGATCCGACGTCGACAATTCTTCCTCAGCAACACTGAACATTTTATTAAAATGCAATTAAACTGATACGGAGAATGCAAAACGTTAAAACAAACAAACCTTAGAATTAATTTCTTCCACAAGAAAATTAAAACAAATGTTGCAGACGATCGAATTCTTCATTGATAAAAAGTCACTGACGTTTATTTAGTTCAAATTTACGTTTACGAAACGACATTCAGAAACCTTTTTCTGCTTATGATTTTTGTGAATGTTTAGAAAAGGTCTAAAAATAAGCATTTACGTTTCAGAAAAAAACAGACGTTTTTAAAACGGCATTTTTTCAAAGAAAACGTTTTTTGATTTTGTAAACTTTTTAAAAACGTTTATTAAACGTACCTTTGCTGCTTGGGTACTTGGTTGCTCTGGCGTAAAATAACTTATGATTAGTTGGATAAAGCACCATATATTAGGTAAATTAAAAAAGATAACTTATTTCTCAAATTTAAAAACAGTTTATTGGGAAATGTTTCATGAAATTGGGTCTATTTTCATATTGCGCTTATTTTAAGCCTGAGTTTATGAAATGTTTTTTTCATATAGGCAAAAATGGTCAATATCATCTATGCAGCTACAATTCAAGCTAAGCTTCCACTTTTCTTCAATGCGACTTGAATACAGATGCCAGTGGTTCCACGCCCACCGTTTTGGAACCAAAATGTCAGATGAGTCAGCTCCAATCGGTCAACCGGCCTAACCGGTGGCTCTATTCGAACACAAGCATTCATTTAGGATTGGAATATTAGCTTTATTCTCAAGATCACTTTTCAAGTCACGTGATTTTAGAGCATTTAGCCAATCAGATTAGGAAACCAGTTTGTCTTTTTGTAGAAACACATGTGCTCTTTAAACACCTCAAACCGCTAACTTCATACCATCTTGACGCCTAATCAACTAAGTAAATATTAATGTTATGAATGCATATTGTTGCGTCAAATAGGAATGGCAATCTTGCACATATTTCAAGCAAATTTTTGGCACATAAGCGAAATTTTCAGAAATGTGAAAAACTTTTCCGTGTCATTTGATAAGTAAATTATTGATGCACTTTAGTTTGATAGTAAAATAACTCTTATATAAAATCAGAATGAGTTCAAAGAAAAACGAAAACACAGATGCAATACATTCAAAGGAAAATAAAAATGAATGCAATGAAGGTTCTGTTTGCAAGATCCCTCCTGTTGAAGTTAATTTTTTAGTGAATCTTTTTGAAAGTAATTTAACACTTAAGGGGGAAGAAACAGGTTCACTCTCAAATGATCCTCAAGTATCTATAGGGGAAACCTCCAAAGAAAAGAAAAAATGGGTGGAATCTAAACCAGAACTTTATTATAATGTACTTCAAACAAAATATCCACATTTCCCCCCACTACAAGCATATGACCCTAAACTCATTAAATTGGCGGGGATGTCTTTTCCACAAGAGCCAGCCTCTGAACTGGACTTATTCATTTCACCCTTTCCACCCTTTTCAAGTAAAGATGAGTCAAAACGTGCTTCTGTACATGGTGCTGTAGAAAGAGACAAGTATTATGCATCTGGTTCACAAACAAATGCAAAAGATTCTGTTGCACAGATTGATTCTGAGGAAAGTGTTTCTAGCCCTGTTTCGTTGGAATTGAGCTCGGATGAAAATGCCGACTCAGAAAATTCGGAAGAGGAGTATGTTTTGAGAATAGAAGAGATGATAAACAAACCTTCATCCAGTAAGAACCAAAAGAGGAAAATAACTGATCATTCTTTACGTCCATCCAACGATACTTGCGAAACTCTTGTTGGAATTTTTGATGCATTTGTGCAGGATTGTAAAAAGAGAAAATTGGAAGGCAATAAGACAGTTCAAGAAATAAATGCCGAACCAGTGCCTTCTTCTAAACCAGATGATATTCCCAGTGTTGATGAAGAAACTGTTAGAGAGAGTAATATAACTCCTGAGTTTAGGAAACATGTTTATAAAGATAAAGAATCGGGAAGCACACAAACTATTCCAGTAGACGGTAAAAATAACACATCCCAAATATTAGATTCTTCCATTCCACACTTAGGAACTTCAGAAGATAAAAGTGGAGAAAATGCTGGGGAGAGCAGCTCTCTAAAAAGTGATATTTCTGTCGAGAAAAGCCCGTCACCACTGCTAATTTCAGAAAACACTGCTGTAAATAAGGACGAAAGAAATGTAAGTAAATGTTTTATTTTAATAGAGTCCATGTGAGGAAAATCAAGGCCATATGCAACTGAGGGATCAGTGGTTTATTTTTGTGTTTGCTTCAATTCGCTTGATAGTAAAAATAATATGTTGATTGTCCAGTTTTTGAATGTATTTCTTAGTGCTATTTTCATACAGGGATGTAACCAGACTACTGTTTCGGGGAGGGTTTTACCGACAAAATTCTCATGAAACCTGTATGACAAATAAAATTAGATTTCATGTTATGTTCTATTGCTTTTGGTTACAGTTAATGCTTAAGGGGCATTAACATGAAAAATAAGATAACATATTTTTCCAATAAAAGGAAAAATTCTGATGTATACAAAGCATCTTCACCCCAGTTAAAAAGGGGTATTGTTGTGTATGAAATAATGAAAAAACTGCAATAAAGATAAATACTGCAGATAAATTAATTTCTACTATCATTCAAAAATGATAATTTAAGAAATTAGATTTGCAAAAAGTACAATAAAGATAAATACTGCAGATAAATCAATTATTTTGTACTATCATTCAATAATGATAATTTCAGTTTTCAAATGAAATTGAAAAATAAATAAGAAAATTAAAAATTAATAATGGGTTTTTTCAGCAAAAAAGGCTATTAAAAAGTATTTTTTGGAATAGTTTCAAAAAATTTCAGAGGTGGTTTGAACCTTAAATACCCTTAAATACGGCCCTGTTTTCATATGTTTCCCATCTTCGTTTTGAAAATTTGCAATCTCTTTGTATACCCTATGGGAATTGGAGTTTTTGTATTTTTGATGTTTGCTACATGTGGGGATGCACCGATTAATCAGCAATACCGATTAATCGGCCACTTTGCCGATTATTAATAATCGCAAAATCTTGCTGATTATTAATAATCGGCAAAATCTTGCCGATTAATCGGCGGATTTTTAAAATTTTTTAGATTATCTTTTAAAGTATACCTTCACCAAGAAACTATGATAAATTGTTTTATTAATAGTAAATAAATGTAATTTTCTGAAATCCTAACTATAACATACAGTATAAAAGTGTGTACAGAGTAAAAACAAAATAAATACAGTTCATAGAAAACGTAAAACTGATTGGAATATTAAAAGATAACCCTCTGCAAATTCCTGAAATTTTTAGTTGGAATTCAAAAACATGAATATTTTATTTCATTTATAGTCAGTCAAATTTTGCTGATCAACCGGCGGAAAAGATGTTTTAAAGAAAATTAATTCAACGATTTTTGAACACAATATTACGGTGGATAAATTTATAAACAAGAAATGAATAATTTTCTGCAAACAAGAACTACATGTTTTCCGAAAGTGTAATGAGTAAAAACAAAGCAAATAATTCAAGGAATGAAATAGAAAATAATAATAATCTATATACATAAAAGACTACTTTTGTATGCGTATGTCCGGGGTAAACTTCAAAACTACTGGACCGATTTTAACCATTTTTTCACCGTAGATAGCTGCAGTAACAGGGAGCAGGATAAGCTATAATTTATTTCTAAAAAGCTTAGTTTAAAAAAATTATTATGGTAAATAGTAAATTTCATATAGTTTCCCCATTTTGTTCATTTGTTCATTTGTTTGGGATGAGGCATATGCTACGCTGGCTGGAAGAAAGCGGCTTTGCCTTCAATACTCCATTCTCTGTTGCCAGTCTAGAGTAACAGGAAGTAAAAGGTTAAAGGTCCAGGAGGAAAACTTCCAAAAGGGCTCGTCCGCCAGAAAGTTCAGTGAAGACCCGTCGCACGAAGAAACTCCAACACGGTTGCTGCCTGACGTCCAGATCGAGAGGAAAACCAGAAGATAGAACTAAAGGATAACGGGGTACAACCAAATTTTGCACGGAGTATTTCGTTGGGTTTCAAATTTTCGACAGACCAGAAGAATATGATCAGTTGTATCAGGAACATTGCAAGTCGCACACATGGGGGAAGTTATGACTCTAATCTTGTGCAGGTTAAAATTTGACATCAGAGTTCTTGTTCTAGCTCTCGCGAGAAGCACATCCTCCTGCCTGTTGCGGGTTATAGTCCTTGTCTTTTTATTCACCGATGCTAAGTGACCATAGTTTTTGGCATACTTAGTCTTATTCCAGGAGTCGTTCCATTCTATTTGATACTTGGTTTTGACATTGTAAATAGTGTCCTCTGGGGATATCCAGTGGAGGATTTTGTTTTCCATGTGGCCATTGTCCGCCAACTTGTTGGCGACCTCATTTTCGTGGATTCCGCTATGTGAGGGAGTCCATACAAGCTTAATTTTTTGTCCCGAAAGTATGCAGGATGCAATTATATTGATAATCATCAGGATGATTTTGGGGGATTTCTTGTTGGCCTTTTCAAGGGCCTTTAACACTGACAAACTGTCCGTCAGAATGGTCAAATTGCCTTCCTACATTCCGAAACGTCTCACCGCCAGCCAAATTGCGAGCCCTTCCGCTGTGAAGATGGAATTCCCTTCGGGGACCCTCCCACAGATCCTCTCGTCCCTCTTGAGGTGATAGATCCCAATTGCCACTGAACTGGCTTTCTTGGAGGCGTCCGTCGCAACTAAGTTGTGCTCTCTCCAGTGAGTTCCCTTGTAGTAATCATACATGTGCTTAATCATCTGATTCGTTAGATGTTTCTTTTGGAACGGCAAATCCTCGCAGTGAATTTTGAAAGCTTCCGGGTTTAGTTTTATCGGTAGAGAGAAAGGGATAAATTGACTTGGATAGATGTTTAGATCAGGAAGCAGGTTTTTGCATAGACATGCAAGAGTTTCCCCATTAAATGATTAAATTTTCAGTCCATTGTTGCGAAAATTCGTTGCCTGGTAACAACAATATTAATGGTGATCATAATGAAAATGTGAACCAAGGCTTCTCTGGAGTAAGTATGAAATTTATTGCTTTCTGAGGTATTTTTAGATTCATCTGTTTCAATAATCGCTAATGAGACTAAATAAAAAGATAATTGATTTTGGCAACAGTTAGAGAACAGAAAATTTTTATAGTCAAAAAATTTCTAAGTTAGGTACATAAGATGTTTTCACCAATGTAGTCAGTCACAAGGATATAAACTAATGATGGGACTTATTTTACGTGTAATGTTTGGAAATACTTGACTCCAGTGCAATTGGTTTTACAGGGTGTAACAGAGAAACTTGCTGATTTTAATTGGATGCTAATTAGCAAGGAGTGGTCTGAAAGGAGTAGGAAGAGTCTCATTTTGAAGAGAGGGTCCTGAAGTTTTGTTATCTCATAGTTTAGTTGTCGTCATGCGTTGGACAAAGGAGCAACGAGCGTTCGCCGCCGAATCTTACTTTTCAAATAATCTTTCGGTGGTCGCCACTCAACATGCCTTCCAAACTCGGCTCAAAATTCAGCCCGTTGTTCCCACTCCTGGCTGGGAATTGACTGTTTTGTGGGTGAAAACATTCAGTGAAAGTGAGAGTGTGGCAAACAGAGGCCCAGGAGGTCAACGGATTTCCAGAACCCCAGAAAACGTCAAAAGTGAGGGAGTCGTTTTTGCGCTCTCCTAGACGTTCGGGGTGTAAACACGCTGCTGCTTTGGGGATTTTTGATTGGACACTGAGACGAATTCTTCACAACGAACTCCAGTTTCATCCTTACAAGCTTGCTGTGGTTCACCAGTTGAGTGATAACGTCTCCTTGAAAGGTGACGTACCGTGGCCGGCCCGCTCTTCCGATTTGACACTCTGTGACTATTTTTATGGGGGTATCTCAAATCGATCGTTTACAACGACAAGCTCTGGACCCTGCAACGCCTAGAGAACAGCATCCGGCTTGCTATCACCAACATCCCATCAGTCGATATGCTCGAAAGAGTGCAACAAATCCAGGGTACATGAGTGCATCGTTAACAGGGGCCGTCATTCTTCCCGATATAGTTTTTAAATCTAACTAATATAAAATTCAGAATGGGTACCATATCTTATAAAAAGTAGTAAACTGATACATGATGTATTTCTTTAGTTGACTTTTCAAGTCTGCAAGCTTCTCCGCTGCACCTTGTACCAAGCTTATAACATTTCCGATTTACCTAAGCATTATTTGTAGCTTGCATTTGTATTTAAGGTGTGTAATACAGTTTTTTAGTTTGTCCAGTCAGAAAAAATTGCTATTGTTTACAGAAGTACCATTGTGTGTATAGATACGCACTTTAATGTTGAAAAATTCATGAACGAGTGTCACTAAAACACCATACCCGGGCAGGGCCGGGTACCCGGCTAGTAATAATAATAAATTGCCTCTCAGTTGATACAAATGATTTATTCCCATTCCTGAATAAATCTACACTTATAGATAATGTTGCAACATTTTTCATGTCTCGATATTTTTCTCTTTAGCTTATTGCTTTTAAATAGCCTCTAATTTTCAAAGAACGTCCTGAATTAAATGGCTACTTATAGTTGAAAATTAAATTTACATTAAGAACACCCCTTAATTAAAGTGTTCATCACAGTCCCCCCTCCCCCATTTGTTTTAATAACTATTATGTCTAGTGTGTTAATGTAATTTTATTTACAAAAATATTTTTAAAATTTCAAAGGAAGTTGATAAAATTTTGAAATTATTTAACATGGAAAAATGGTGAAAAACAAATTTTTTGTCAAAAACAAATTAGTAACCATTTTTAGAAATCGGAATTGTATTAGAAACTGTAAAAACAGTGAGGGTGAAATTGGTAATATTAAAAATAATTTCCCCGAACATTAATCTGCCGATTCTTATTCGCCGATTAATCGGTAATCGGCCAATTTGCTTAGCGGTGCATCCCTAGCTACATGGTAACTTTTCAAGAGGCAAACAAATAAAATTTTGGTACTTACCTATACCTATTAACTCCACCGCAGCTACAGATTTGGCGTTTTTTCTTTTTTTTTCTAGGTTTCTACGTGCATGCAGTTACTTAAAACCCCCCAAAAATAAACAGCCAAATCTTTTTTTAACCACAATACATAATGAACCAAATTTATTTTTATTTTTATTAAACCATTAAAATAATTGTTTTGAAAAAAATTCTATGTTTTTCGAGAGTGGCAAATGTCAAAAACTTAAGTGTGCTGAATCTCTGGCTAAATATATATTTTTTTCAATTCTAAGTTTGTGTAAAGCATCTTAAGTTAAGTATATTTCACTTCTGTATTAAAAAATATGAAAATTTTGAATGCAGTCACATTGTATTGGTCTGGATATTTATTTGTATTGCATGTAGTTGAATTCTTTTCAATACTTTCAGTAGCAAATGCAATTTTGAGTTCTTTGTTAATATTTTTGCGTGACAAACTTACAGTAATCAGGCCCTTCGTTTAGGGGGTCGATTGCCCCTCCTTCTGACTTTGGGAAATCAAAGTACCTGCATGAAAGTGGGTGTTGTTTTGGCTGGTTTTTAGCAGACCCAGATAATATAGACAAACACCCGAACGGCATTCGCAGAAAGTTTTCAAATGTTGCAGACAATTTTGATATGTTTGAGATAAATTTCTGTATTAGAACATTTTTTTGGTAAAGGACATATTTTGGTCCACAATTTTGAGGAATCCACAGTTATTAATCTTGAAAAAAGAGTAAATATAATTGAAAAACTTGCTGATTTTATAGTGGTATGGTACTCTTATATATTTTTTATTTTTGCTGTTGGCAGCAATATAAGAGTGGAGAAGTACAGCGTTTTTTTTTTTTTGTAGAAAATTTTGAGAAATTCATTCTGTTCGCAGACAGTTTCAAAATTTTTCTAGGTCTGGTTATTAGTGTAATTAAAATTCAGTGCACACCCTTTGCCCTGTAAAAGTTAAAAACAGTGGTCGGAAGTAGCGCGCTACAAGTAGCGAAACTACTGTAGTAGCTACATTTTTTAGTAGTTTGTAGTGTAGCGCACTACTTTTTAAAAAAAGTAAATTAGTGAGTAGCGCGATACAAAAAAACTGTAGTTTGTAGCGATTTCTGAAAACTACTTTTAAATTAAAAAAATAAATAAATGAAGAAAATTAAAAAAAAAAAAAGAGAACGAAGGAAAAAAACAAGATTTTTCTTGTAGCGAATGTTTGTAAAAGTTGTAAAAAAAAATCTAAAAAGGATAAATTTTAGCAAAAAAAAAAAAAAAAAAAGGGAAAAGGAACAAATAAATTCAAAGACAATTCCTATTTTTATTCCATATTCGAATGAGGTAATTTTTTAATCTAAACCAACTTTTCGAATTTTTTCGGTCGATCTTCAATCGGTGTATTCTTGTTATTTATTTTTTGAAAAGTAGCGAAGTAGCAACTACATTTCAAAAGTAGTGTAGCTCGCTACATTTTAAAAAAAGTAGTTGTAGCTGTAGTTAACTACATTTATAAGAAAGTAGTTGTAGTTGTAGTTCGCTACGAAAAATATGTAGTTTTTCCAACCACTGGTTAAAAATGACGGCCTTACAGTAACTGTGATAAAGTTGTTTTCACCGTAAAATAATGTTTTGCCAATAATTTGTTTTACCTCAGCCCAAAAGTAACTGATTACTTATTTACAATATCATTAACAAAATTTTGATTAAAAACTGTTTGGAAATCTTCAAATGTACAAAATGTGTTTTGTTTGTTTCTGCAAGGCAAAGTTATTCATATGATTATAAAACCTTGGTTTAAAAAAATGCCCCACCCCTATTTTTTCTTTTAAACATTCAGGTGTTTCCCAGGCCCATAATTTAGGGCGGGGGGGGGGGGGGTCAATAGCCCCCCCTGTTTTGATGAATCAATGTATTTGCGTATAAGTGGGTGTGGATTTTGCCATGTTTTGGTAAAATTTACATTGTGTAGGTATACACCATTTGTCCCCCCCCCCTGAAAAAATGTGAAATGACGGGCCTGGTCTTTCCATGAACTCCCAATCATTCCTTCAATTCATAATTTGAAAAGTTGCAGTCAATATGCTAAAGTGTTAAGGGATTAAAGTTTTGAGTACTTACCCGTCATTTTAGTCATCAGAATTTTTTATAGCTGATTTAAATTGTTGAGAAATGGGTAGGCTCATGCATGGCATCTAAAAGAGCTCATGGTGGCGTTCAAACTGCACTACAATGATAAAGACTTAAAAAACTCATTTTTGCAGTTAAGACAAAAAAAAAAAACCCAGAGTTTTTTCAGAAAAATCAAAACTGAGGTGGGCAAATCTATTCTCATATTTCACAGTGAATTGGTTCCTAAAATGGAAATATAATGGGTATTTTTGTATTAACTCCACCGCACAGCGTCAGATTTGGCTGGGTTTTTTAGCCGTTTTAGAGAACTGCGTGTGCGTGCGAACAGCAACCGCCAAATAAACCAACTATTCTGTTTTGCCCGCCAAATCTGACGCTGTGGTGGTGTTGATACGTAAGTATTGAATAATGTTAGAAGCATATTTTGAATTAAAAATTTGAAAATAAATTTTTTAAATCTCTTCTTTTAAATGTATGTTTACATAATGTTTTTACATGCTGTAACTAGTATATGAATGATTTTTATTGATATTATAACTATTTACATGTTGACAAACCACTTTTAAAAGCGATCAACCTTCATTAACGACCACTTTTTTTCAAGTACAGAGAATGGTCGCTCTGGAGAAGTTTGAATCAAAAATTGTGATAAGCTGCAGTGTATAAAGCGCATTTGCATTAGTTTTGTTATTTAATATGTTTCTACTGAAAGGTGCAAGTTTCAGTGTATTTAAAAGTTGAAAAGACTTTTGCTTCATGTATTTTAATAGATAATTTTTTTTTAAGGGATTTGTAAATATATTTCTGCAGTCTTTTAGAGAAACTCGTCAACCTATGGGTGAAGAAGATACTGATAGCGAGGTAAATTTTCCGTGTTTCTCTAGCATTTACCAGAATGACATTTTTTTTCATTTGTTATAGAATATCTGGAATTCCTGTTAGAGTCATTTTTAAATTTGATCCATGTGATATTTACCAACAAGCAGACATGCCAACTCTTCTGCGTTAGAGTTGAGTCTGGGGCCTCCTGCCTCCAATGTAATTTCTCCTGCTTTTTAAGGAATTGAAAAAGTCCTCAAGCTTTGACCTTTACTGGCGTAACTATGGGGGGTGTTTTGGGGACAAACCCCCTCCCCCCGAAACGTTGGTCCAAAAATGCATAAATGAGATGAAAAAATATAAAAAATCCAAGAAATAGAAGTACAATTCTCCTGTGAATATCATAGTGTTAGAGATTTCATTACCATCCCCTCCCCTTCCCAGAACTATTAAGGATCTTCTTTTTCAGGAAATAAATGTCAAAAATTTCCGGAGGTATTCCTCCAAACCCCTCGTTGTCATCGAAATTCATCTAAAATTGCTTTTTTGGAACTTAAATTTCGGAAAAAATCGCTTGGAAGAATTCCTGGATCCTATCATTTTCTTCCACATTATTGAAAATGGTCTGCAATCATGTTTTAATGACTGAGGAAGAGATCGAACATCCTCTTCTCTAACATCACCAAGATAGTCTTGAATGGAGTTTTTATAGGTACAACTAGCTTTATACCCGGCGTTGCCCGGGTACGTACTGATATAAAACTTTAGCTTCTCAAAAAATTCTAATAAAAATTTAACGCAAAACTTGTTCATAAACAACGTTCTTTGTTTCACCTTCAGGCGCAAGAATAAATAAATTTTTGGGTGAACCTACTCTCGAGCAGGCAACATAGAGCTGTCCGTGGAAGAAACAGGGAGACATCAAATCCACTCCGGAGTACTTAATTAATTCAGGATTCACGGAAAGTTCACAAAAAAAAAAAAAAAAAGAAAGCATCAAGTAAAAGCGAAAAAGTATGAGGTTTTTAATCCACATTTTTGCGTAATTCCTCTTATAGGAGGACTAAAAAAGCTCACAAAAATTAGAATTAAATATCCGTAATTTTATCAAGTTTTATGCTTAAAGGTTCATGTTTACAAATATAGGCCTAGAAAGGCTATTTTCTGATTTTAAAGGCCATTTTTATTATTGCAACATACATCTTATTTGGTTGAATTCAGTCCACATGGTTGTAAAAAAAGTTCTAGGTACAAACTCCCAAAAGAACTTAATTATTACGGAAAGTTCACAGAAAAATAGCACCCAGCTAAAAGCGAAACATGTACATAATGCTTTTTATCCATGTTTTTGCATAAATCTTCTGATAGGAGGATAAGAAAAATTTTTTCTGTATCATACATATTTTGTGCCAAACAAGAACATGAATTATAATTGTTTTTGACTTATTTCATGCTAAAATGAAATAGGTGAGTCTTGAAATAAAAATTCATTGTTTTAATTTTAATCTTTGCTGGAAAATGCTAATATTTAAATACCATAAATTATATCAATTTGTAACCTAAAGGCTCATGTCGATTAAAGAAATATGCCTAATATTAGGCTAGATTCCTATAAAAGGGTCATTTTTAGACAAAAAACTTGAATTTGAGTTTTTTAGATTTTTTAAAATTTCAAGACCCCGCCTATGAGAATTCTAGGGCATCAAGGAACCTCTGTGTCAAGTTTGATGAAAATCTGACGCAAACTGTGGATTTGTATAGAGAACAAGTATACAAACAAACATACAAGCATTCACTCATTTTTATTGATATAGATTTATGAAAATTTCTGGGGGGCGAACCTCGGACCCTCCTTTTATTTTTCTGCAGTAATGTTTTTTAAGACTACAGCACAATTCTAGTGTCAGAGGTTGTTACTCTTTAAAAAGCTGTCTGGTGTTTCGAATTTCGGAAGTCTCTATTTTCAAGTTCGTAATATACATACACATACACACATAGTGTGGAAAAAAGGGGTTGCCCCCCCCTGCCGTTGTCGTTTTTTTAACCTCGTGAGGACTCTGAATATAACCCCCCCTGAAACCAATGACTAGTTACGCCACTGTTGACCGTTAATATACAATCAGCGGTCATTTTTGTTTTACTTTCAGCTTAAGTAGGGAACATTTAGCTGACATAATGACTTAAAGCAAATTAATTGGATACTTGCTGTCAAGGCAGCTAGATTAGCTTCTTGCAGCATGTTGATGCATAATGTCCCCCCACCCCTAACTTTTACCTCATTCTGATGTTATAGTGTTTGATATAATTTAATGTTTATAAGATTTAAAGATTTATTATGCGTGTGGCCCACTAATTAGTTTCTTGTTTGATTTAGTTTAGAATTCGTTCAAAATTCTCATTATCATTATTATTACTGTTTCATATCCACCACGTTCTGTAACAATGAATTTCATATTTAATCATTTAGGACAAATCGCTTTAAATCTGACTACTTATTGATGGATCTCTTCTTTAATTAAAATTGTATAATTATATAAATTAAAACTAATGGAGCCTGAAAAATGACGAATCTATCCTTGGCTAGTTCAACTTTCAGTTCATTGGCCTTCAGGAGAAAGAAGCATGATATAGAAAGATACTCAGTTTTTAATATAAGTAGATTGTTACAGTTAAAAGTATTTTAAATTGCCTTTAAAAAATTGTGCACTAAAAATGTAAATGTTATACAGTAACAGTTCTAATATCAGCAGTCATATTGCCCTTCAGGTTTTGTGAAACATTTAGCCCTGAGAAAACTTCAAGTAAGGAGCAAGTTTTTTTTAGAAATTCTATCTATTGCTATTGGAAAACTGGGAGAAAGGGTGTATTGTTTTGAATGGGGAAAAAACTTTTTGAGTTTTACTTTCGAATCTTGGAGAATAGTTTTTGCTGGATTCATTGAATATATGCCCTTTAAATTGTTTTGATTGTGGTAAAATAAAACTCTGAACATTGTTAAATAAAACGATGATTGCCGAAAGCAATTTTTTTCTTAAAGATGTAAATTTACTATGCAAAATTAAGGGGGGGGGGGGCTCATATTTTTTTCATAGTTTAGCAAGATATTTTTCCTGTGAGAAATTATTTCATTACAGACTAGAATTATTAAATTTGATATTTTTTAAAAACTTGTTTATCAATGGGTGAGGAAGAAATGCTTTTATATTTTTGTCAAAAAAATAGTGCTGAAAGCAAGGAAGTATTCATTTGTTTGCGCGTGTATGGGGGGGGGGGGTGTTCAAGCTCCCACCCTGCTCTGATGGGTACCCATGAGTATAATATATGTAATTACAATAGTTTAAACAGTTTAACGTTCAGCAATATAAATGCAGTAGAAATTAGCTCTCTGACTTTGATTCAATTTCTTCTTTTTATGGCTTTTTCTAAACCTCTGTTTCTCAAAATCTCCTTATCTCGAGGTAAGCAGGTCCGGCAGTATTAAACAAGTTCTTCCTTTCTTTTTCTTTCATTTATCAGGATGAATGTACATTTTTACCTTTTCTAAATGCTTAGCAGTTCTTAAACATTTGCTAGAATAACATTGCTGTCATTTGTTATTATGTATGTTAAGAAATTTTTTAAATTTTTCATTAGGATGAAGTGCAATATTGGGTTTCAAAATCCCCAAAATGTTGGAAAGAAGTTGACAAAAAAGAATCTGACTTATCTGTGGTGAGTTAATAAGTAAAATTGACGGTATAATGATTCTACATTATCTATTAATTAAAATCAATAGAGTCTCTTGTGCTATTCTAATTTGTGCTAACTTCAGAATGTACCTTTATCTTTGATGAAATTGGTGAGCAAAATATGTCATAGTATGTTTGTTTCATGCATTGTAGTGTCAAGTCAATTTTTAAGCATAAAAAGTAAAAAATCTTAAAAGAAATGCAATTTAACTTGAACACAACATATTTTTTTTCAACGTTTCTTCTTTGAAACTATATGATTGACTTACTCTATGAGCTAATATTTAGAAAAGTGCCAATTTGAGTCCCAAGAGAATTTTCACTAGTATTTCAATAACTAGTTGAAAAAATAATTTTCCCTGGAAAGATGATAAAGTTCTGCTTTCATTTCATCTAATAACATCAGAAAAAAACATTTTTTTTCTTCAGAAAATATTTCTTTTATATGTCACAAATCAGATCGGTAACGTGTTCCCAGTAGCAAAGCTTCGCTTGCAAACAGGTCATGCGCACTTTCTAAGTTCCCAAAAAAACGCATTTGCACCAAAAACGATTCTATTTTTACCCCTTTGGTAATATTTTACTTCATTTTTGTTTTGATAGATTTCTTATTTTCTAGCCGATGCAAAATAAGCGTGTCCCTCAGTTCGCTGTCAGAGCGGTAACAATAACTTCTGATCTGTATTTAGGCTCCCAAAATAATTTCCTGCACCGATACCCTGTGATACTGAGTACCTGGTGTGATGTTTTATCGCATCGTAATTAAAAATTTGCATTGATGCATCTAATATTGCATGTAAGATTTTTTAAAGTGATTTTATAAAATGTGTGTCATTTAAGTCATCAGATCGGTAACACGCGCTAAAATATGCAGTTTTTATTATTTTAAAAGTTATTTTATATATAAGTATAGTCATTTATTACAAGTGAAAAAACCACATATGTGATTTTGGTTTAGCGTGATCGACTCTGAAATAAAAAAAAACTTAGTCGGTTTGTCCGATCGGTAACAGTCAGAGCGGTAACATTGAAAAACAGCGAAAATGTTACCAAACTAACTCTCACGTTTCAGAATTATTAAAAAGCAAAAATCATAGGTTTTAGCCATATATATTGAATATTTTTGTTCTTAAAAAATGAAAAGCAATGAGTTTTAGTACAATTGCTTCATTTGTGGTTTGTACGACCTGACACTGGAAGTTAGTAAAACAAGAAAAATTAACACTGCAGAAATTAAGTTAATTAATTATTATTATTTTATTTATTTATTTTTTTGGTGCTTTAATTTCTCATAACTTCGCTAAATAACTAGATAATAACTAGCATGCTAAATTTGAATTTCTGATCAAGAAATTAAATTTCCTGCAACTAATTAAATAAAAGCAAGCAGCAGAGTTGTGTGTTGAAAAAGTTGAAGTTGTGTGTTGTTTCAAAACAAAACGAATGTTTTATTAGCTTGGATTTGGTAATCTCATAATTTATTTTGTCTAAAAACCTTTTCTCGCTCATTTTTATTTCCAAGAAATGCTTTTTTATAATGAAATTTGATTTTTTAGCTATTATATATATTTTAATATAATTATCTTAATTCTATGTTAAAAATGCAAGGAAATGATATCATTTTTAGAGATGTTAATGAAGACTGAAAGCATAAACTCAGATATGTAGCTCATATTAACATCAGATCTGTAACACTCATCAAATCTGTAACGGATTAAAAGTGAGTAATTTAAGGAAGGGGTAAATAACTTCCTTGACCTCTCCCCTTTTATTTTCTTGCATTTAGACCCAATTTAGACTTAAAATCCAATATTAATTTTTTTCTGCAAAAAAATTTTTTAATAAGGAAACTCCAACTTCAAATTGGTACTTTTTAAAATATTGGCTCCTATATGACCAGAGAGTAAATTAACATGCCAATGTCACATGTTATATTCTCAAAAACTCTGTCTCGGAATATTCTTTTAATATTGAATTTTCAAAAAATGAATAACTTCTAAATAACTTGGATAAAAAACTCAGTTTAATTGTGTTTACCCACAATGGAAAAAAAAAAGTTGTATTTTGATTCAAAAAATGATAAGTTAAAGCCCTTCAAGATATGAATCTGGTAAATTTACTGCATACAATAAGAATTAAAATCAGTAAATAAATGCAATCATAAAAAATAAATTTATAAATAATTGCATCAGTGAATTTGATGCATTTACAGCACATTTTTAACTGACTTCAAAAAGGAGGGATCAGCTCAAAATGTATGAATGTTTTTTTTGTTTGTTTGTTAGCTCATAGCATCTGACCTAATTAACCAATTAGGATGATTCTTTTTTGATGGATAGGGGATGGTCAAACTTTTAAGTCCAATTCTTAGAATTGAACATACTTGCTCTTTAGAAAAACATTATGGGCGAAAATTGTAAATTTCATGACATTTTCCTATATTAAATGATCAAACATAAACCCATTGTTAAAGAAAGTGATTGTAATAATACAGTAATATTAATATCAATCATAGAGGAAAGTCAACAAACCAACATACTACAGTCGACGCTCGTTATAACGACCACACGTTATAAAGACCATCCTAATATTACGACCGGTGAAAAAACCCCCAACTGTATCCCAATATACTCTATGTTCTACCTCTTATAGCGACCATTCGATATAAAGACCATTTTCCGTAGGACGGAGACGGTCGTTATATCGAGCGTCGACTGTATTTATATTTTTTTCTCTAAACTTATATCTGTACCTCAGAACCAGACTAACGTAAGTCCATTTTCGTCATTTTTCGGTAGAGGGGAAAAACGATTGTCGAATACATCGTTTTTCCCCTCTACTGAAAAATGACGAAAATGGACTTACGTTAGTCTGGTTCTGAGGTACAGATATTAGAAGTCCGAAATCAATAAGTTTATGCAGGTATGTAAAGTAGAATCTGTTTTCTTCCAAAATACATGTTCATTTTGTGAGAAGTGTTGAAAACATTTGGGAAATTTCTATTTGAATGTTTGTAATTATACGCTGTGTGTTTTTGCAGGATTCCAAAAATTCCTTAGAAGAATTACGAGAAGAACTTCCAGTCATTGATACTGAAAGTGTGTCTGAAGCTGAATCTGTCGTGGTAAGTATTTCAAACTTTTTTTCTTAAAATAGCAAAATTTGTCTCTTCAATACTGTTATATGCATTAATAAACCTTACTGGGGACAAAATCTTAAATGAAAAAGATACCTTTAAGTACCCTTTATTTCTTGGCATTACAAAGACATCTTAGTGAATAATATTGCATAGTAAAATTTATCTGTTAAATACATAGATTTAGAAAGAATATTAGTAGACTCCATTGAATCAGATGGTTCCCCCCCTTTTTTTTGTTCTGTGGATTATCCCTTATCCCTTATCAATATTTTCTGTTTTTCGTGGACCCGTTTCCTCGGGCTAGTTAGAAAATTAGTTAGGCAATGTAATATTTACGTTTGAGCACCCCATAGGCGAGTGAGTCAGATAGTTTAATTTTGGCCAAAGTGTTCTAAAATCATCAGATGAAAGGAGAAGTTATGAAAATGTCATGAGCAAATCAGAAATTCATCCCAACAGTGATTTATGATGAGGGTCTTGGAATATTCTTTTAATATAGAATTTTCAAACAAGGCATAACTTAAGACATTTGTTGATGATTTTCTAAAAGTCTCAGTTTGATTGGGTTAACCCACAATGGAGGAAAAAAAAAAGGAAAAAAAAAGTGCAGTATTTTGATTCTATGATAGTTAAAATGTCACAAAATATGAATCTGGTAAATTTACTACATAAGATAAGAATACACATAAATAATTAAATAAATAAATAAATAATTACATCACTGAGTTTGATGCATTTACAACAGACTTTGAAGACTTTAAAAAGGAGAGTTATCATTTCAAAACATATGTATGTTTTTTTTTTTTTTGTTTGTTAGCTTATGATGTCTGACTTAGTGAACCAATTTGGGCGATTCTTTTTTTAATGGATTGGCGATGGTTTAACTTAGATCCCATACTTAGAGTTGACCATATTTGTGCTTTAGAGAAAAGTTATGGGCGAAAGATGGGAAATTTCGTTCAATTTCCCTATATTAAATGATCAAATATAAACCCTTTGTTTAAGTTAGTGATTAACATAACACAGTAATATTAGTTGTAATCATAGAGGAAATTCACCAAAACTGACATATCATTTACATTTTGGGCTCTAAAGATCTTATAAGCCTGGAGTCAATATATTATGCAGGTGTGTAAGGTAGACTCTTTTTTTCTGCCAAAATATATGATCAGTTTGTGAGAAGTGTCGAGAACATTTGGGAAATTTCTGTTTGTTTGAATGTTTGTAATTATATGCTGTGTGATTTTGCAGAATCCAACAACAACATTTTGCGACTATTCCCCAAATAAATTACCTGAAAAATTTCCAGTTATAGAGAGACCTGAAAGTGAGCCTAAATTTGAATCTATGGTGGTAAGTAGTATGAGCCTTTTTTTTCTTAAAATAGCAGAATTTTTATGTTCCATGCTATTGTATGCATTAATAATAATAATAATAAAATTTCTTAAATCAAAGATGATGCCTCTAAGTACACTTTATTTCTTGGAACTGCAAGACATCTAACTAAATGATATTATTGCATAGCAAAATTTATTTCATAAGGATACAGATTTAAAGAAAATTTTAGTAGATTCCATTGGATCAAATGCTCCCAATTTTGTTTTGTTTTGTGGATTATCCCTTACCAACATCTCCTTAAAAGTTGTAACTAGCATGTGGTGCCGACCATAAAACAGGATTTTATAGAATGTTGCATAAAAATAACAAAATTGTCTGTAAACTTCAAATATTTTCTACAAACTGCATTTGTGTGTTCCTCTGTATTATCTGGACATGGAACAGGGGTTAGTTTTTATTGTCAGTCGTTTAAAGCTTTAGTCGTTTTTTTTAATTTTTAAATAAATTTATTTATTTTATGGAGCATTTACTTGAAAAAACAAGGTGAAGTTTTGTAATGGAAGTGTATCACCATATGTTTGAAGTACATTTTTACTAAAAAGAATGAAATTGAAATATTTTGAAAAAAAAAAAAGAAAAAAAACTTCTGAACTGCAGTTTAAAATTGCGCTAAAAAGTAAAAAAGAATTTGATGCTTTGTTCGTGCTTGTTATGTTTTTATCTCTAGTCTGTCAGAATATGTAAGATCAGGGTTCAACCGCATTTTATTAAAAATTTACTCTTGTTGCAATTGTTGTGGTTTTTTAAGCAAAAATATATTTTATAGGGTAAGTGACTAGTTATGGGCATAGGTAAGGGTTTCTTTTAATTTAGATTGTTGTTGAGCTTTGATGTTGCTGTTCTAGTTCTTGTAAAAAGCTAATGCTAATGATGTTAAAGTTTAAAAATTGCACTTTTGTACTTGTGAAATTTTCTTTAATTTTCAACCATGATTTATGTACATATACATTGAAATCAATTGGAATGCACTGGTTTGATCAGTTATGGTCACAGTCTCTTAGTTTGGGCATACTAAAAACTAGCAGTGGTCATGTCAGCTGACTGTAATTATTTTCAAGAAAAACACACACACCAAAGAGAGAGAAATATGTAGCATCATTGAAACCTTATCTTTCTCGTAATATAAACAAATTTCAACTTGTAAAAAAACAGTTGAAAACTTTGGACTATGAAGTGAGTAAAATGAGACAACGTGTTGAAAAGTAAAAAATAAATAAATAAATTAAATCAGTAAATAAACTTTTTTTTTCTACTCTAAATATTTCTTTCTACTTGGGGTTTATTTACTGCTTTGTGTCTTGGATTTCTTTTTCATTCGACTGTGCCTTGGTTTGGTCTTGTGAACCATTTTTCTTTCATATGCACTGATGAAGAGACATGCATTTGATAGCCTTAAAACAGCTGTTTGCTGAGTTTTCAACTCTTTTTAAATGTTTTTGTTTGTTTTTGAATGTCTCATTTACAAATTTTTACTTACAAATTTGAGCAACATTAAAATTTTAGAATAGATAATTGGCAATTGCTTATGAAAGGTTTGTCTGAACACCCCCAACAGAAAAAATAAATAAATAAATAAAATGAAACTACTTTACTGCTGCATTTTTTATAAATTCCTTCTGTGCCCAATTTAACTTATGTTTTATCATCAATTTTAAATTATCATTTGGAGTGATAATGGATAAAAAATTACTTTTTCTTATATGGGCCCATAACTGAAATACTTAATTTTCCCTGACCAATTATGGGCACACTAGCTTGAAAGTATCTTAAGTAATGGCAAACATTTTCCTTATGATACACAACTTCAAGGAATGAGTATGTACCAATAATACTGCAATCTAATAAAAAACACCAATGTCAGGTTCTTCAGAAAGACAATTTTCAAAACTTAATTGCATATAAAACTAACCGAGAAGCATTAAAGGGATAAATTATACTGTAGATAAAAAAAATTGCATTTGGAAAAAAAAAATGGTGGGGATGCTCTTGAAAGATGCTACTTTTGGAATATACTGATGGTGTGAATGGAACATCGATTATAAACTTTTTATTGACAATGCAAGACAAACATGCCCATAACAGGTTATGTGCCCATAGCAAGTTATTTACCCTATGTATATTTTACCAGAGACATATATTTCAGTTGTCTGAAGAAGAGTCGTGTACTACTTCTGAATCATCCGCTAAGAAAAAACGTTATAGTTGTAGGAGCTTTCCTTCCCTGTTGGATGTAAGTATTATCAAAAAAAAAAATTAAGTTTTAAAAATTTACAGTTATAGTGAATGCAAGGGCGGATCCAGAAATGTCCCAAGCTAGGGGCGATGTTTTTTTTTTTCAACTTGCCCCCTTTTATTTTACCACACATCCTGGTTAACACATGTGTATTACAAATGTTTCGGTCTTCAATTTCGAAAAAATTCCAGATCAGAGCTCCGAATCCTAACAACTTCTCATAGTATCATCAAAAATTGCCTTTTTTGAACTTCAAAGTCGAAAATTGCTGGAGAAGAGTCCCTCAAGGGATAGGCAATCGCCCCCATCGCCCCTCCCTTGTATCCGCCCCTGATGTTTTGCCTATTTAAAATATAGTAAAGTTATTAAGATATAAATATAATTGGTAGTGATTAATATTGATTAATATTTATTTTATAACTTTTTTTACTCTGTTAAATACATGTTTTACTATAAATTTATTCAAGTTCATATTTTTTATCAACAGAAACAAATTTTATCAGTCTTGTGATTTTAAAAAGGAATGTTTCTGTATTGCTTGTGCATAAAAAGTGAAGTTTCGAAGTAGGATCAGGAGGGGTAAAATAGGGTTTACACAATGTAAATTTCCTAAAAAATGGCAAAAACCACGTCTATTGACATGTAAATACATTGATTTCCTAAAGTCAGGGGGGCCTCCGAACCCCAAAATGACGGGCCTGACACAACACTTAAGGATACAGAAAAAAGGCGATTTAAAAGAAAGTGAATTATCCTCCATTTCTACTAGCTTCATTCTTTGCACAACAGCTGCATCTTTTAAGAGCTGATAATTTTTTTTTACTGTGAATACTTAATTTCTTTTAAAAGCTTTGAAATACGATATAAAGATAAAAAACTTTCAAAATTCAATTTGTCTAAGAAATTTTTACTTTCCAAGGTGGAACAGAGGTTTTTTTTTCAATTAAAAAACTAATTGTTTACTTCTGAAAC
The DNA here is from genome assembly GCA_038373865.1 of Uloborus plumipes. Taxonomy (NCBI): domain Eukaryota; kingdom Metazoa; phylum Arthropoda; class Arachnida; order Araneae; family Uloboridae; genus Uloborus; species Uloborus plumipes. The sequence continues at coordinate 48,016 of JAXGGA010001524.1, read as the reverse complement.
GTTGTGTGGTTTATAGATAATTGCGTTATAAAGGTCAGCGTTATAACGGTATTCTGCTGTAATTCATTTTAATTGTGTTCAAAATAATGAGGTTTGTCTGCATCAGTATTTTAACTTTCAGTTTGTGGGAAAAGTCACATCCCTTTTCTAAAAGTTTTCATTTTTCAGGATAGTAATATGTCTCGTGCGAAGAAGAGATTCTCCATAGAGAAGAATAGATTCTCCATAGAGAAACTTTTAAACCTTCGAAATGGCGCACATGCAAACAAACGTAAATGGAACTCTAGGGAATTTTCAATTTTCCAGGACCTCCATCATTCCACACGTCACAAAATCAAATCTTTGTTAATACCAATTGATTATAATCATGCATTCTTTGAGTATGAAAGGTAACTTTTTTTTGCAATCTATGACTTTTTATGCATTAATCTTTAAGGTTCAGTTGCACAATTGACATAATTTTTGTTTTCAAGGTTTTCAATCTTTGTTGAGTCAAATGATCCTACAAAAAAGAATCTAGCTGTGTTATTGTTTCCGCTGATGACTCTTATGATGTACCATTTCATGAAAAATGGACGTATATCTGATGGTATGTATTAAAATCTTTTTTTTTTTATGTTTTTTAGTTGAAGCTTAAGAGCAAGAATCTGAGAAACTGTCACGCCTAGCATTATGAGGTGATTCATGCCCTCTCAGATTTTCTCCCAAAAATTACCAAATGTTTATTATCTTATTGAAAGACCAAATCCAGAATGTTTTGCTCTAAAGTTGAGTTGTTTAGTTTTTATGGACCCCTAAAGTTGAAGGTGCGGCTTCAAAAATTAAGCGGATTTTCAAGACATGGAAGTTGCTGTGAGCCAAAACTCTTACCAGGAACTGTTTAACTCCAATTTTCTTTTTGTATATGGAATATAGAAGGTTGAAACTTTACAAAATGAGTGTTAAATTTGTGGTAAGTTGTTGCCGTAAGGTCAGTGAAGGCCCTCAAAACAAGGCATTTTTGATGTTTTTGATGTCCAAAAACAGCTTGTACATTTCAGTTGGCACGACAAAAGTGGTATCGTTTGAAAGACCAGTGTAAGCACTTTAAAATAACGTATAAATAACCGAGGAAAGTTTAAAATGCTTTTAGTTGCATAAGGCTGAAGTATGAAAAATGTCATATTTTAACGATATTCAAACGGTCATAACTTCCTCTGCCAACAACATATTGAAATATTTTTTTTGCCAATGTCATACTCTTTCTTTGTCTTAACAGAACAGTTGAGTCGTTTGAGGCGAAATGTGAAATTTTTTTTTAAAAAAATGTATTTTTTCCTGTGTATTTTTTGTAAAAAAAAATTTCACATTTCGCCTCAAACGACTCAACTGTTCTGTTAAGACAAAGAATAGAGTATGACATTGGCAAAAAAAATATTTCAATATGTTGTTGGCAGAGGAAGTTATGACCGTTTGAATATCTGTAGAATATGACATTTTTCATATTTCGGCCTTACGCAACTAAAAGCACGTTGAACTTTCCTCGGTTATTTATACATTATTTTAAAGTGCTTACACTGGTCTTTTAAACGACACTACTTTTGCCGTACCAACTGAAATGTACAAGCTATTTTTAGACCTCAAAAACGTTAAAAAACGTCAAAAATGCCTTGTTTTGAGGGCCTTCACTGACCTTACGGCAACAACTTACCACAAATGTAACACTCATTTTGTAAAGTTTCAACCTTCTATATTCCATATACAAAAAGAAAATTGGAGTTAAACAGTTCCTGGTAAGAGTTTTAGCACACAGCAACTTCCATGTCTTGAAAATCCGTTTAATTTTTGATGCCGCACCTTTAACTTTAGGGGTCCATAAAAACTAAGCAACTCAACTTTAGAGCAAAACATTCTGAATTTGGTCTTTCAATAAGATAATAAACATTTGGTAATTTTTTGGAAAAAATCGGAGACGTCATGAATTACAGGCGTGACACTCTCTCAGATTCTTGCTCTTAAAGCTTTTATTGAAGTCGTTGACTAAGTGCAAAGATAAATAAAATTATCTAGAAATTATAAAAGTTTGGTCAGACCTCATTTGGAGTATGCTGTTCAGTTTTGGTCTCCTTATCTGAAGAAAGATATTCATTTATTGGAAAGGGTACAAAGAAGAGCCATAAGGTTAGTAAATGGATTTTCTAATTCAGACTATAATTCCAGACTCAGAATGCTTAATATGTACAGTCTTGAGCAAAGAAGAATCAGAGGATGATTCAGTTCTTTAAATTTATCAAAATGAATGATGTTACAGGGTTAGATTTTTGCACGGAAAGGCGGACAAGGGGTCATTGTTTTAAGCTGTTCGAATCTCAGGCTAATCTGGAAATTCGAAAAAATTACTATTTTAGCAGGGTAGTGGGAACTTGGAACAGTTTACTGTAAGAGGCGGTAAGGAGCAATGATTAGGAGGGCCATCTTCATTGAGGTCTATAATTTGACTAGGATCAGCCCAGAGCCTGTTACTGGTCGTCACATTTGTATTTGTATTTTGCAGCGTTTAAAAGCACAAATAAGTATAATTAAAAAAGGTATTAAAAGTCAAACATGTTTTGAATGCGACAGCCTCCTTTGTCAGTGCCTAGCACATAAGTGGAATGAAAAATGGATCAGGAGAGTTTAAATACAAAAGAAACAAGATTTTGACCAATCAGGTATCAGCATGTGCTGAATCATTATTGGATGTAGCAAAATTAGAAAATACAAATTTAAAGCCATCAAGCAGAGAGATGTGCGGAACTACAAGAGATTCATTATGAATATATTCTAGATTCTTATGAACATAAAAAGCCTCCAAGAAATCCAATTCCCCCATAGTTGAAAAATATTCCCCCAATGATTATAAAAAGCTTGTATTGTTAGTTATTACATATTATATACAGGAGTCCGCGCATATGGAAAGTCATGGAAAGTCAGGGAAAGTCATGGATTTCAAATATGATCGAAATTGGTCATGGAAAGTCATGGATTTCAGCGAAAAATGTCCAAAAGTCATGGAAACTGACTGTTTATCATGGATTTTAGCGCTCCTTACCAATTGAAATTTTTCCTGCGATCTGGGAAGAACGAAAACACTTCCGCCGTCATTCTACTTCGTTATTGGGTGCAATCTGATTTGTCAATTACAATTTCCAACTAGTTGCATTGTGTTGACCAATTAGATGAATTCTCAGCGTTAAAACCGTGAGCGGCGAATTTTGTGTAACTGCGCATGTGCGCGGACTCTGATAAAATATGACCTTGAACGACAAAAAGATAGACTCGATGGTTTTTTTCCCCGGCATAGGCAGATTTGCCTTTTACATTTGGTCTCCTCCCCCCCCCTACCCGCTTCATTTGATTCCTTTTTCTTTTAAAACTTGTTTGAATCTTTTTCTTTCGAGGAGTTTTATGCAAAAGAAAAACAAATTAAAAAACGATGTTGAATTTTAAAGAATCGTGTAGGTAGGGGGGGGGGGGGGCAGGAACTCAACGAGTTCCGTTTTAAAGTCAGATTTCGCCTCACTCATATCAGGATCTAAATTTACAGTAAAATTTATGGACAGACAATTCATTGCTACATGAAAGTACGTTTGAGGACAAGCACGGTGGGGAGGAGGGTGTCGGTAGGAAAAAATCGTTTTTTGACCTCAAAAGCGAACAGACTTCTGTTGCTGTGAAACGCAGTCGCCATGTTTGGTCATTTGCCTTGCAAGATAGAATATTAAGTGCATAATTTTCCAAAAACAAAGCAGAGTTTTTTTTTTTTTTTTTTTTTTTTTAGTCATGGAAAATAGTTTGCAAAAGTCATGGAAAGTCAGGGAATGTCATGGAATTGAAAAGTCCAGGTTGAGCAGATACCCTGTATATAAAAAGGTTAAAGCTGAAATCATGGAGACCTGTATGTGTTTGTATCATAAATGGTCAAGAGGATAGGCAATAACATTTGAAGGTGAAAATAGCCGGGAAAAAATTAAGGAACAGTCCTGGGATGGAAAGAAACAAAGCTCCTGCTTGTTTGAGTACTGTTTTTACTAAAGGCATGCTGTGAAAGCCTTTATTTTTACTGACTTCAACAAAAGAAGAAGTTATACAATTTGTCCGAGATCTTTTTTTTAAATTTTTATGTAGGTTATAAGATTACTCAAACATTCCTGAACCAATTTCAAAATTTTGTTTTTAATTTAAAAGGGTATATTTTCCAGTTGGTCCCATGGTCTCATGGTCTGGTTTTCATAACGGGATCCTTCAGAAGTCAAGGGAAATAGTTATTGTAATCACAGTTATTGTACTAATGACAATTTTGAATGAAGCCTTCTCTGGATTACATAATGAAATTCATTTCTATGGTGTTTTTATCTTCATCTTATTTTTTACTTTTTAGAGCAACTGCCAATTGAAGTTCTGAAGTCGGTTCAATTTTTTTTCAATAATATTTTTATTGCAGAAACAAAGATATCAGTGATTTTGTGAGCTAAGAATTGTGCAAGTTTTTTATGGACAGAACTGAACGTTGGTTATACATATCAAGTTCAAAATTTCATAAGGTTTAAATTTTGGCGATTAGGACAGGTTTGTCTAAATCACAAAAATTAAAGAGAGTCTTGCTAAAATTAGTGTTTTTTAAATAATGTAAGAGTTAGGATGTCACGAATAATATTTCGTATAATAGCTGATTCATAGAATTTTGTTAGTGGTTACCTTTGTATTAAAATGAAATTTGCTGCTGTGCTGAAATATTTTTAGCTACAAGTGTGAATATATACTCGAATTCTTCATGGATTTTTTTTTTTTACCTTTCTTGTTGCTATTTCAGACTGGTGAGCCCCCAATAGGGACAAAACTGTTAACAAGCTGTTAGGTATTTGCTTCAAATTTTGCCCTAGCTCCAGCATTGAGACATTGTTTTCATAAACAATACTATTTACATATTTATGAACAGATTTAAAATATGTATTGAGATATAGTTTTCAAATTTGCATAGATTCATAATTTGTTAACAATGCTGTGCATTAAATAATAAATAAAGTTCATGTAATCAGTTAAAGAAAGAATTTTTTTTTAAATATTGTACTTTCTTTGCAGGTTTACGACTTTTGAATCACTTTGAAAAAAAATTTTCAGAAGTAGAAGGAGAATATGAATCTGTTGCATTAGTGCTCAAAAAGTTAAGACAGTTCCATGATAAAAAGCATATAACAGTTAGAGGAGAAAAATCTCTTTTTGAGAAAATGATGATGATGTTTCTTTGTGAAAATCAGCCAAAAGAAGACAAACCATATGAAATCCATCATCAGAAGAAAATTTTGAAAGAACTTAGGTATTTATATGTATATGTTCTTAAAATATGCTGATTTGATCAATAATTCCTGCAAAAACATAATTAAGTGTTCCCAAAAGTAATTTTTAGAAAATAGCTACTAAATTAAAAGGCAAATAACTCTTAAGGGAATGTATCCTCTAAAGCAGGGGTGCTAACAGGGGGGGGGGGGATTATTGCGCAAGTTGTGCCATCAAAATTTTTAGGGGGGATTTTTTTAAACTAATTTATTTATTTATTTAAACTATTTATTAATTTATTTTTAAATTAAATTATTTTCTGATTTTTTAATGTAAATTATTCATTAATTCATGTTTATAATTTAAATTATTTCTTTTTATTATTATTTTATTTATTTATTTTTGTACGTGTGTGTGTGCTTGGACTGTCTGGAAAGGAAAAAAAGCGATTCTATTTTGCGCATAATTAGTACTTTAAGAAAATTAATAATATATAAAAAAATAATAGTTATAATTTGAAAAAAATAAATACAAACATTAAAAAAAATAAATAAATAATATTTGTAAGAAATATAAATAATATTAAAGAAAAGAAATAAATAATATTTAAAAAATAAATAAATGGTTAAAAAATAATTAAATGATATTAAAAAAAAATTAATAAAATAAAAAATAGGGATAAAAATAAAAAGCACAAAAGGGTTCTGAAAAATTTTGTGGAGGTATTTGCGCTATTGAGCTTGTGGGGGATGGGCACCCCTGCTCTAAAGCAGTTTCCCACGGACCCCTGAGGGTCCGCGAGCTCATGCCAATGGGTCCGAGCAATGCTATCCTGTTGAAACGTAAAAAATAATTGAAATTGCAGGAGGAGTGACAATATTTTAATTAGAAACGAAAGCTTTGCTATTGTAGTATATCCTTCCTCAAGCGATCGCCCGGTTGGCTGAATCGCTAAGACGTCAGATTACAAACTCAGAGGTTCTGGCCTCAAGTGCGGACACTTGCTAATTCCTCTTTTAATTTCACAATGCTTTCTCGCAGTTTGCAGAAAATTTGTAAATATGTAAATTTATGTAAATAATCTCATTTGTAGTTGTATATAGTAAGCCCCTCTCGAGTTGAGAGCAGTCAGTTGGGTTCTTGACAGCAGATCGCTCGTCTGGTGAAAAAATAAAGCCTCTTTCTGTTACTGTGTTAATCTCATTCAACGTCACACTATAAAGAATAAGAGTTTATTTCCAAACAAGCAGGGCATAGCAAACACCCGTAAACCTTCGATTTTGACATATATTTCCAATCCTAAAATAATATTTCGTATGGTATATTGTGATATGGATGGTAAATTATGTTTGGTATTGTATTTTTAAACTCCAATGCTGAGTAGAACTTTCTGTTTCATGACTTAAGCGATGGACCCGAAGCTGAATATTGCACCTAACAAGTGATATTTAGCTTTATTTTGATTTAAAAAAGTGTTAAATTCTCTTATCTGTTTGGGAAATAGAAATGAGTTAATGCGCTACATTTATCAATTTTGTGTGCTTGAAACAAATGTTCAAACATTTTGGAAGAAAAATATTAAAATGTATCAAATCAAGGTTTTTTTTAACACTCATTGGGGAGTCCACGAAATTGGTAAATATTCGGGAGGGGGTCCATGGATGTCTTGGCTTTGGGAACCACTGCTCTAAAGTACATCTTTAAAGTAAAACCCAAAGCATCTTTTACATATTGAGTTTAATTAAACATTTTATTGCATGAGATGAGTGGATAATACAAACAGAATACACAGATACAAAAAGCACGCAACAAATACAACACAAATTCCAAAAGTGATATCTCATAAGTGATGCCAAACGATTTCACAAAAACATCTAACATAGTGTTGCCATACAACATAACTTCAGAATTATATTCAACACCCCCCCTCGATTTTAAGTTTCCTTTTTTTAAAGAAATGATAAATCGACAAATTTTAAACCAATATTAATTTTGAAGCAATATAAAAATTTTACACAATTATGCAGAGAAAACTTAATTTTTAAACATACATAAATTTCTTAAATTATTAAACTTAATGCTACCCAATGGTTTTGTAAAAAAATCAGCCAGATTATCTTCTGAACTTACATGCTTAACAATGATTTCTTTCTTAAAAATTAAATCCTTTATAAAATGATTGCGTATATCAATATGTTTACTTCTTTTTGAGTTTTCGTAACTGCTTACCATTGCTACAGCACTCATATTATCTATATACAAAATAGGAACTAAATTATTTACATTAAAGTCATTTAATATCCCCTTTAAGTAAATCAGTTCTTGAGCTGAAGATGCAGCAGCAATATATTCGGATTCAGCTGATGACAATGCCTCACAGTTCTGCTTTCTTGAAGACCACGAAATGATATTGCCACAGTACATCACAGTGCAGCCACTCACACTTTTTCTATCAGCTTGGCTTGCCCAGTCGGCATCAGAGTAGCAAATTAAATTCTTATCTTCTTTCACGCTTCTTGTATAGTGAAGACCAATTTCTTGAGTTCCTTTCAAATACTTCACAATTCTTTTAGCTGCTTGCCAGGTTTGAGTTGTAGGCTTGTCAAGTACTCTGCTTAGGTATGATACGGAAAATGTCAAATCGGGCCTCGTAGTCGTAGCTAAATACATCAAACTTCCTATCAATTTTCTATATGGTACATCAATCACCGGCAACGAAGTATCAATTTTGAAGCCAGGTTCCATAGGGGTTTTTACACTTTTACAATCTTCCATATTAAAAACTTTAACAATTTTCTGAATCACATGGCTCTGTTGAATTATCATGCTATTTTCAGTTCTTGAAATTTTCATACCTAGGAAATTCGAAATTTCTCCAAAGATGTTTGCATTGAAATTTTCTTTCAGTAGTTTTAAGACCTTTTCTACTTCTTCGTCTTCACCAGATATAAGTATATCATCTACAAATACAATAATCCAAATTTTTCTTGAATGATAAAGACAAAAATCATGCAATGATCTACTAAATCCATTTTCAGTTAGAACTTGATTTAACTTATTGTTCCACAATTTGGGAGATTCTTTCAAACCATAAAGTGACCTTTTTAGTTTCAAAACCTTATTTTTCTTCACATGAACTCCTTTTGGGGGTACAATATAAATTTCGGACTCAACATCACCATTAAGAAAAGCAGTTGGGATGTCAATTTGAGTTACTTTCCAATTTTCTTCAATTGATTGCGCCAAGAACATTCTTATTGTAGACATTCTTGCTACAGGTGCATACATTACATTCAAAGAGTCATTTTCAACTTCAAATCCTCTTGCAACAAGTCTAGCCTTCTTCGATCCATCTTCCTTGGTTCTAAAAACCCATCTAGTACTTATGGCCCTTTTTCCTGGTGGTAAGTCAACTTCTGTCCATGTATCAAGTTTTCTGAGAGAACTTAATTCCTTTTCTACAGCCATCTTCCATTCATTTTGCTGTATAGCTTCATCAAAGGACTGAGGATCTTCTTTACTTGTCAATAAACAATATGCTGAATATAATTCATATGATTCCAAATATTGTGGTTTTCTTACGCAGCGTCCTGATCTTGTTTTAACAGAAATTTCTTCATTTTCTGGATCTTTATCTTCATTTTCTGGTTCTTTATGTTCATTGTCTTTTCCTTCACTAATTTCTCTGCTGTTGTTTTCTTCACAAGTTTCAACTTCCATGTCCATAGCCTGGATACCTACTTCAATTACAGTAGTCTTCTCTTTGTTTTTATTTTCTTCATCACTTTTCACTTTTATTTTCTCAAATATAACATCTCTTGCAATTATTATTTTCCTGTTTTCAGGATCCCACAATCTGTAACCATTTTGAGCATATCCAACAAACAAATAAGCTTTACTTCTTTCATCCAGCTTTTTCAAATAATGAAGTTTCTTGGCATAAGCCTTGGTACCAAAAATTTCAATATTACTTAAATTAGGAACACGGTTTGTCCATAATTCTGCAGGTGTTCTGTCGGTAGTTGATGAAGGCTGTCTGTTCAACAAGTAGGCTGCAGTATAGATAGCCTCTCCCCACATTGACTTGTCAAGAGTAGAGTCAAAGATAAGGGCACGAGCTTTATCCATGAGGCTACGATTGAGCCTTTCGGCTTTTCCATTTAACTGTGGTGAGTATGGCACAGTTGCATCCACTGTTATTCCTCTTTTCTTCAGCCAATTTTGTAGATGTCCATTTATATATTCTCCTCCGTTGTCACATCTCAATGTAGCGACTTTAGTGTTGTGCAAGGCTTCTACTTGGCAGATGTATTCTTGTACAATATCAGATACTTCAAATTTGTTTTTTAACAACTTTACCATGCAAAAATGGGTATAATCATCTAAAAAGGTAATAAAATACTTGTTTCCATCCCATGTTTCAGGATCTATTATCCCGCATATGTCAGTGTGTACAATTTCCAACACGCGATCAGTTCTTCTTCGAACACTTGAAAATGGTTGTCTTACTTGCTTGGCTTTTACACATACTTCACATGTTTTTTCTAATTTACATTCCTTATCTTCAATATCAATGCCATTACTTATTCTTGTTAATTTTCTTAAATTCTCAATTCCAATGTGACCCATTTTTCGGTGCCATTCAAAAATTTTATCCTCTGCAAGAAATATGTTTTCTTTGTTGCTTTCGATTACTGTAACTTCATAAAGCCCACTTTTGTTTTTATGCCCCTCTAGAATTGTAGATCCATTTTTCGAAATTTTTACAACATCAGAATCAAAGATAACTTTCCCCCCTTTATCTGTGATAGCACTAACTGACAATAAATTCTTCGACAACTCAGGTACAAATAAAACATTTTCCAAAGAGCAATTTTTACTTTCAATACTGCCAATACCAATGGACTCCATTTTGTTATTTTTATCTGCAATACCAATATCAATTTTACACTTCTTTACTTCTTTTAAAATATTATTATCATTAACCATATGACTAGATGCTCCACTGTCCACAACAAAAGTAAGTTTCGCTTCATTTTCATTTCTGCTATCAGCATAAAATGACAATTTATTTGCTTTTTCCTCATTTGATTTTTTGTTTCTGAAAAAACAATCTTTCTCAACATGATTATTTTTCTTACAAATTTTGCAGAACAATTTTCCTTGACAATCTTTTGCCAAATGCTGATCACTGTTGCATTTGAAACAATTCTTGACTGAAGTTCTGTTTTTATTTCTGGAGCACTCAAAAGCCTTGTGACCGGCTTTCTTGCAAGAAAAACAAATAATTTTACTTTTATTTGCAAGAAATGACACATTTCCAGGAATTTCATTTTGTTGCCTTGTTCTACTTTCTTCAGAAGTTAATCTACTAATAAGATTGTTCAAAGTTCTGTCAGTTTTAACGGTGGATTCCCATGCAGAAACAAAGTGCCGATATTCTGATGGCAAAATATTTAACACTTTACTAATTAGCATTTCTTCCGTGATATTAAAGTTCAAATTATTCAATTTGAAACGTAAATTTTCGATAGATGCGATATTTTCATTTACAGAAACTTGTTTACTAAATTTAAAATTGAAGAAATCTTGCATTAGGTTATTCTTTAAATTTTCATTTTCTTGAGAAAACATGGCCTTCAATTTATCATACATTTCTTTTGCAGTTTTGCAGGAAATTAAATGTACTAGCAACCTTTTATCAACAGTTCTTACTATCAAACTTTGTGCTTTTGCATCTTTATTTACGAAACCTTTATCTTCCTTAGTTTCTTCTTTACAAACAATTTCATACAGTTCTTTAGCTTTTAAGATAATATCAACTTGAAATTTCCATAATTCAAAAGACTGCGCATCTTTTAATGTTACTGTCTCTTCCATTTCGTTTTTACTGATATCCATATTCGTTTTTACGATACGCACATTAATTTCAAAATACAAATAATCAACTAACAGTTCCTTATAACTGAACTCAAATTCGTATTTTAGAATGTTCCACTCACCTCATCTGTCATTTTAATTCCAACTCAGCATTTTCGTTTTCACTCGTATCGAAATCACGAACTCAAGAGTTTTTACTTTTTTTTTAGGCGAAACGAATGCGCTTTCTTTTTCTTTTACTTCAGCTTTTATTTTTACTTTACAGAGCAGCTGGGAACATAACCTATTGAGTTTAATTAAACATTTTATTGCATGAGATGAGTGGATAATACAAACAGAATACACAGATACAAAAAGCACGCAACAAATACAACACAAATTCCCAGGGAGTAAAAGGAAGGAGACGAAACCCCATGTTAGCAGTTTGGCAACAAAATTCCACTTCCGCCAGAGGCCGCTATTGTGCCCGCTCTCGCTATGTTTACGTCTTTTCGCCCGTAGACTAGCGTTGTAAACAAGTGTGATTTAAATATTATCATCTACATATTTGAAAATATTAACCTGCTTTTGCCATGAAAGCTGGTCTATATAACCGTAAATACTTTGTTTCACCTGAAGTCGATGATAAATATTGAATTTGACGTGTTTAATTTGTTTATGAAGCAATGATTTAAATACTTTTGATTTGCTATGACTTAAGCCTCTAGCGAGCAGCAACACGACTTATAAATTTCTCCATCCTGCATATGAACTGTTTTAACCAGCTAATTCATTCGTTCTTCTGCTATGTGTTGTGTATATTTGTGTTTTATTTTGAATATTTGAAATCGCTGTTCTACTTATTTAGCAAATTATAAAACTAAAAAAGATTTTATCTTGCTTGTAAAAATACTTTCTCCTTATAAAACCGTGAATTGCAGTCCTTTTATAAATTCTTCTGAGTACGATGCATTAAATTTCAACAGTAAACGATAGTTCTTGAGTTTAAATTCATCAATTTAAAGAAATGGAAATAAAATAGCAATGAACAGCCATAGTTTTGGGATTAATATCACTTTTTCTTTTCTTCTACTTACATTTCCATATCTGTTTTGCTTCTTATTTATTAAATTGGACTTATGCTTAGCTTGAATAATGGAAACTCCACTATAGTAGGACATTTCAGGAGTGCACTCATGAAAATAATCCAATTCAAATAAAGTTTGAATTATTTTATGCATGATTTTCATTAGAACTTAATATTTGTATAACGAAAGAAACTGGCCCCAGGGAACCGGTATATCAAGTAGATCCATCTACTTGATAATTGTGCGCATTATCTTGCAAGTTTTTTTTTTTTTTCTTTAATTATTCATCATATAAAGTCCTAGCACAGAAAAAAACCTCAAAAGAGGAGGAACCAAAGCTTTTATTAATTTGGTGCCAAAAAATAGGTTAATGATGAAAGCATAATTTAGCTTTCTCTTTTTTCTGTCAGTAGCATACCCCGACTTGCATTCAGGAACAAAGCAGCTTGAAGCACCCATTTTTATGAAAGAAAAAATTAAAAGTAATTAGCAATAAGATAGAAAAAACATCATGATATACATCATATTCTAACTTATATGAAATTCATAAAATTTAAGAAAATAATAATTCTAATGGCTAAAACATAGAATTAATATCTGAAATCTAGAATAAATATAAGAAGAAAAATGAATTTGGGATGAGATTACACTGTGCGGCAAAAAAAAAAACCTTGAAAATGCTTCTGGCATTTTGAAGGCTGATTCTTATGTAAAATGACCCCCTGAATCCGAATATGACCCCCGTTTTCCCCCATCACGTACCAATTTTTTTTTAAACGCCCCCCTTTTTTTTTTTTTTTTCATTTTTCCTTAGTTTCAGAGCTATTATATTTTTTTGGAGGGGAAAGGAGCCTTATATTCACCCCTAAATTTTTTTGGAGGTCAAGAGTGACTCAAAGTTTAAAATCATGAGCACGAGAAAAATCGGGAATTTGGGGGGGGGCGTAGCCCCCCAAAATATTTGAAAAATCATCAAAAACGATCTTTTTATTCTAGTTTCTTTAAAAAGACCTTTAAAACATTTTTTTCGGTGCAGAACCAGAGTATAGGATCCGCTCCTATGGCTCCTGGGTCAGAAAAAATTTTCACACTGTAATTTTTTTTTTTAAAATAAAATAATGCTCTAAAAATCGCACTTTGCACTCGAGTTTTAAAGCAGGTCTTCAGCCAAAAAAAAAAAAAAAAATTGTGGCTGATTCTTGTGTCAAATGACCCACTATTTCCAAATACGACCTCAGTTTCCCCCCTCCATCCCCTCTTTCCAGAGAGCGCCCCCCCCCCCAATTCAGAGTCATTTTACTAATTCGGAGGGGAAAAGTACATTACGTAACCCGTTAACATAATTCTAAAAGGCAACAAAGGTTTAAAGTTCAAAATCATGTACATGTGTACCAAAAATATAAACTAGGGCGGTATCCCCCCCCCCAAAAAAAAAAATCTTCTTTTCCTGTTTTTCTAAGAGACGTTTTAAACCTTTTTTTTTTTTTTGTGAAAAATCAGAGTATTCGATTTTCTCTTTGATTAATGTGTTCGAAATTATTTCGCTTGGTAGAAAACAAATTATATTATAAAATATATTTTTTTTTTCTTGTAATGGTGGCTCGTTGCATATCAGTCGCATCGCAGGTCCGCATGAAAGAAGACACTGTTCCGGCTGACTCTTCTGCAAAGTGACCCATTTTTTCCAAATGTGTCTTCTTTAATGAAGATCTGCAATGCTACTGATATGCAATAGAGCCACCCTTACAAAATATATTTTTTCTAGTTTATAATTTGTTTTCTACAAAGCGGAATTATTTTAAACATATAAATCAAAGAAAGTCGTATACTCTCATTTTACATGGAGAAAAAAAGGCTTAAAACGTCTCTTAGAAAAACAGGAAAAGAAGATTTTTTTTTTGGGGGGGGGGGGGGGTATACCACCCTAGTTTATATTTTTGGTACACATGTACATGATTTTGAACTTTGAACCTCTGTTGCCTTTTGGAGTTATGTTAACGGGTTACGTAATGTACTTTTCCCCTCCGAATTAGTAAAACGACTCTGAATTGGGGGGGGGGGGCGCTCTCTGGAAGGAGGGGTTAGAGGGGGGAAACTGAGGTCATATTTGGAAATAGGGGGTCATTTGACATAAGAATCAGCCACAATTTTGTTTTTTTGGCTGAAGGCCTGCTTTAAAACTCGAGTGTAAAGTGCGATTTTTAGAGCATTATTTTATTTAAAAAAAAAAAAATTACAGCGTGAAAATTTTTTCTGACCCAGGAGCCATAGGAGCGGATCCTATACTCTGGTTCTGCACCGAAAAAAATGTTTTAAAGGTCTTTTTAAAGAAACTAGAATAAAAAGATCGTTTTTGATGATTTTTCAAATATTTTGGGGGGCTACGCCCCCCCCCAAATTCCCCGATTTTTTCTCGGTGCTCATGATTTTAAACTTTGAGTCTCTCTTGACCTCCAAAAACATTTAGGGGTGAATATAAGGCTCCTTTCCTCTCCAAAAAAATATAATAGCTCTGAAACTAAGGAAAAATGAAAAAAAAAGGGGGGGCGTTTAAAAAAAAATTGGTACGTGATGGGGGAAAACGGAGGTCATATTCGGATTCAGGGGGTCATTTTACATAAGAATCAGCCTTAAAAATGCCAGAAGCATTTTCAAGGTTTTTTTTTTGCCGCACAGTGTTATTGAAGATTTTTCTTTTCCATCTTGAAGGCCTAGACCGCGTGTTATTTCTAAACTCCAACAAATTTTTCACATCAGTAGCCTCAAACTAGTAATAAAGCACCACCCCGTCAAATACTAGGGTCGGTCAAGCGAAATTCTTTTTTTAAAAACCTGCCAAACTGCCCTTTAATCAGTCGATCGAGCGAGCGAGTAGCGAGAGGGGGAACACTAGCGCCATCGGTGGCAGTGGAATCGTCCGGTCACTTTTTCGACATACATTTAAGTCTGAAGTTTAAATTGTTATTTTCTATAAATATTTCAATCGCTAGTTATATGTTGAAATATTTGGTCTTAATTTTAAGGAAAAATTTGAAGTTTTAAAAGTTAAAAATTTTCCACTTGTTGAATTTATATATACAGTTAAACCCCATTATTTCAAGCACGCTTAAAACCAATTACTGCTAAGACAAACTATTTGAGCGATTTCTCCGTCCTCTTGTTTGTACCTTAAATTCACACAAATAAACTGTCTTATATATTTCAAAACAGAATGAGTTTCTTTTTACACCCAATCTTAAGATATGCTAGTGTTTTTTAAGTAATCTTTAATGTTTATTGGGTGAACTTCTCAGTCATTGAAATCCCTTGCATAAAGAATCAACTCTTGCATAGTATTAATGAAAGTCATTTTGTGGTAAGTGTTTCTCAGGAAAATGAGCCAAGCATTGAAAACGTTGTGAAATTGGTTTGTATGTATTTATTTTTTGGAGCTTCAAATCTGACTGGTTGCTGCGATGACTGCCATAGATCTTCCTGAGGCAAGTGAATAGATGCTTTTTTTTAAGAAGCAAGTAATGAAAATTGTCTTTTGCTAAGTAGGGATGCACCAGTAAGCAAATTGGCCGATTACCGATTAATCGGCTGTTCATAATTTTCCAATTGCTGATTAACCCCTTCCAGGCTCATTTTATTTCGGGATTACAGATCAAAAAATGTCACTTTTTTTATGCTTATTTTCATACATACATATCTTTTTAAATATAATAGCATCATTCGCATTCAACATTTCCTAAAAATAAATGTAAAAATATCTATTTAAATAAATGAGTAATAAATGAGTATTTACCTGTAAAGTTGGCTTTCTGTATGGCAGAAATCATAATACTTTGGAGTTGGCGCCTACTCTGATCTTAAATCTACAGCTCAAAACACTGTATAGTTATGTTATCTAGTTGCAACAATAGTAAATAAAAGCATTCGAAACCATAAAAGGGACATGTGAAATAATTCGGGAAAGACTGGTTGTGCAGTGTTAATTTTCACAGTGCCCGAGCTACACTCGGGATGAGCCAGAATGGAACATTTCGCTTGCCCAAGTCCAGCTCGGGAAAAGCCGGGAAGAGGTTAATTGGCTGTTCATAATCGGCTGTCAAAAACTGAAAGGAAAAAAGGCGGTTAGCTGTTCTCAAAAAGTGATGGATGGTGGGAGAAAATAATGATCATATTTAAATTCAGTGGGTCATTTTGCTTAAGAATCAGCAAGAATGATATTAGAAGTATTTTGTGGTTTCTTTTTTCCATATTTCGAAATTGTACTCGAAAGAGTGCTGGTACTGATCATATTCAGCAGTTGTTAGTTCAAAATTGTGCATCATTATTTAATTATCTTGTGTATATCTTCAATTTAATTTTTATTTTTTGAAATTTAGTTACTATTTAATGATTTTTCTTATTACTTATTTTTTCTTTTCATCATTGCACAATTTGTGCATGCATAACTTAAGTTAATTGTATATTACTGAAAAAAAAAAATAGTGTTTTAATCATAGTTTAAATTGATCTTTTATTTAACTACCTGTTATTTGCTATCATCATAATCAGTTCCTTTTAAAGTTAGTTTCTGTTGCATCAAATATTTAAAGTGTTTAAAATTATTAAAAACTAACTTTTTAATATTTTCAATGAAAATTTTTACTTGTATACAGGCAAGAACAAATTTTTTCTTTCACTCCTGAGTCGATGGAAGCATTAGTATCATTTTTGAGGGTAAGTATAAAAATTAAAATTTCCATTGTTACTTTTCATTTTCTGTGTGCAAAAGTGAAACCATTCATTCTATTTTTTGGACTTTTCTCAGATTACTTCATTAAAAGGTAAGTTCCCATTAGCTCAAAGACACACTTCTCGTGAGAAAATTGTGTAAAATATCCATTTTGCCTTGTCTGGGGACTAACTGTATCTGTATACAGTGCTGCAGTTGGGGGGGGGGTATGCCTTTCTCCAAAACAGTTGAAAAAAGAGGGGTAAGTCATGGAGTTTTTGTAAAGAAATAAGACAATTCTCGTGTAGCACAAAAAAATAGGTCAGAGAAATGATATATACAGGGGTGCCCATCCCCCCCCCAAGCTTAATGGCGCAAATTCCCCCCCAAAATTTTTCACAACCCTCTTGTGCTTTTTATTTTTACCCCTCTTTTTTATTTTATTTATTTTTTTGAATATCATTTATTTATTTTTTTAAATTATAACTATTACTTTTTCATGTATTAATTTTTTTAAAATACTAATTATGCGTAGAATATAATCGCTTTTTTCACTTATAGACATTCCAAGTACACACACAAAAAAATATAACTAAATAATAATAATGGAATAATTTAAATTAAAAAAAACAGTGAATAATTTAAATTAAAAAAATAAATTAATAAGAAAAGTAAATAAATAAATAAATTAGTTTAAAACAATACCCCCCAAAAATTTTGATGGCACAACTTGCGCCATAATCCCTTCCTGTGGGCACCCTTGGATATATAAGATGTTAAATACTCTATTAGCTCAGAAAGCTCTTAAAATTACTAATGTAGTGCATAACCAACTCTGCCCCCTGATTAAATGAGTAAAATTAGTGTTTTTAGACATAATTACTTGAATAAAATGCATGAACAAAAAAAAAAAAAAAAGCACCAAAAGGGTGATAACAGTAAATACAGTAAAAACAGCAGTTGAAAACTTTGTACTATGAAATGAGTAAAAATAGACAACGTTTAAAAAGTACAAATAAATGCGAATAAAAGAGTTTAAAACTCAGCAAGCAGCTGTTTCAGGGCTATAAAATGCAAGCCCCATTATCAGTGCATAAAAATAAAAATAAAAAGACAGTTTCACATGCCAAAGACTCACAAATGAACAGGGAAGCTAAGATGAACAAGAATAAATAAGCCGCAACGAAGTGGGAACCGGAAGCTACTACGTCAGAGAAACAACAGTGACATCTGTGCGCGGGGAAAACATATTGGACGAAGGAAAATTAAAGGAAAGATTTCCAAATACACGAGAAAGGGGGTGTGCTCGACAACTGCATGTGAACCTGTCTTTTTATTTTTATTTTTATGCACTGATGATGGGGCTTGCATTTTATAGCCCCGAAACAGCTGCTTGCTGAGTTTTAGACTCTTTTATTCATATTTATTTGTACTTTTTAAACGTTGTCTATTTTTACTCAGTAAATATAGTTATTGGCAATTACCCATCCCTAGCCTGGAAACTGACTTACACCAGTACTGTTCTTGTTCAGGTTAGTGCTCAACTTTTGCTTCATGTTCAAACTGTGTGCTTTTATAGTGGTCCAATATTCTTGCACTACTGTTGTACATTTTGTAAGAGCTAAAAAGGTATCAAAATTCATGTTAATTTAATTTTAAATTTTCTCACCTAAACCCCTACTATTGCACCTAGTCTAAATTGTCGACAAATGCTTAGACATTCGGCTATTAGAAATCTTTACTTAAAGGTAAGTAAACAGCATGTGTATATGCAGTATTTGTAGAAGTTAAGCTAACTTAACTAGCCGTTCTTTAAGCGAGGAATTCAACTGATTTAGCCTTATCCCATGGTATAGACAGGATGCTGCATGAGGACAATTCCACTTATTAAAGAGGGGAAGGATAAGTCATGGGAATATTTCATATATTGCTAATCTCTCTTCAAACTTTATTTTTATCTTCTCTTTGGAACCTACTGCTAGAGCCTCTGCAAAGAACTTGTCTTTAAATAGCTGGTGAGAGAATATTAAACAAGTGCATTTCAGCCTTTTCTCTTGTCTAGAGTTGACTAAGGGGTTGTCAGTGAAATTTCACCCTCAATTAAGGAGAAACTACTCCTTCACTAAAAGAGCAAATGGTAAAAAAAGCAGTAAAAATTCTCTCAGATATTTGAAGGTCAAGTGGTTGGTTGGTTTTGCTTCTAAAAATCTAATTAACAGAAATTAGGACAGTAAATAATTCAAAAATTCTGCCTGAAAATTCGAGAAGTTTAGTGATTTCAAGTTAAAGGGGAAAAATCCATCATACAACATTTACAACAATTTAGGACTATCCAAAAACTTCGACATAGAGGAAATTTGATTTAAGCAAAGTGGAGATATCGAGAGTCGACTGTATAGGGTGGGCCGTAAATAACTTTTTTTTGGTATTTGGATGATGCAGAGTGCGGAAAAGGTGCCATTGGGGGAGCAAAGTACACATTTAAAATTAAAAATTGTTTGGTCAATTTCTTGATCTGCCGCAATCGCAAAATGCAGTTTTTTGAGAATTTTAGGAAATTTTTTTCACAAAATTTTCAGCACAGAACATCTAAAAATGCATCATATGTGACAAATAATGTAGATATTTCAGGTAAGCATGGCGAAAACAGCATTTTAACGTTTTGACGAAATTGAATTTAAAATGTAGAAAAAAAAACAGGAAATTGCCAAATCTTCTAGCCATTTGTAGAAATGGAAGGAATTATACCACAGACCTCAATTTTTTATGGAATTTCTATGCCCCCAATGGCACTTTTTCCGTCCTACCCGTTACCGAAAATAGAATTTTTTTTTTTAAATCATTCACTAAAAATCTCGGAAAAACTGTTTTTTTTCCAAACTTCAACGCGATTGCGGCAGATCAAGAAATTTACCAAAAAATTTCAAATTTTTTATGTGCACTTCGCTTTTCCAATGGCACCTTTTTCGCTCTTCATCATCGAAATAAAAAAAAAGTCATTTTCGGCCAACCCTACTATATAATAGTTGTGATTTTTTTTAAATGTCAATTTTAGTTTAAATTATATTTATATGTTTAAATTAATTAATAACAAGAGGTTCTAAAGTCTTTTTTAAAAATAAAAAAAGTTTTTTAAAATTTTTTCAAAAAAAAAGAAAAAAAAAAAGAAATTTTTTACACCCTGCTTATCTATATATTATTGTTATCTTAAACTTTAGTTAACACTATTTTAGACCTTACAGTATTAGAATAAACGTAGAAGTAAACTACAAAAACTAGTGCATTGAAATGTAATTTTAAGGAATTAAACAAGTGTTTTGTTTGTAAGTAATTATTTCTTGTAATATTTTTTGTGTGCAAAATTTTTATTGATTTTGAAGGTAAGAATGTATTTATTTATTTATTTTTTTGAGATTTGGCTGTATGCTTGTGGTTTCAATTGTTTTCATCTTATCCTGTTCATTTTTACTGTAGAGATATTTTATATTTTAAAACAGACTTGTTTTTAAACCTACAACAGTTTTGGGGCTCCACGTTGGGCGAGTCGGTCACACCTTCAAAGTTTCTTAAATGACAATTCCAATCTTGATAAAATAACACTTAAGTGAACTGTGAATATTGATATTTGCCTAGTTGCTGGATGTTTAGCGGTTCTTACCCTCTCTACTGTAAGTAAGTATAAATATTTGTAAATAAATTTATTGTGTTTTTTTTATCAAGATAGGAATTGTCATTTAAGAAAGTTTGAAAGTGCGTCAGACTCGCAACAATATGTTACAAAGAATTACCTGGTGACAATAACTCAATTTCGATAAAAGGTGCAGATATGACTTCTGTGCTTAGCACACCTGTGCTATTGGCCAAGTGCTATTGACTTTTTAAGGCTAGTGCCATACACTAGTATCGTTTTCTACCGATTTTGCAGTTTATCTGCTGTTACCATGCCACCCTATACTGTGGATAGTTTGGAGTTACTTGTAATTAATTTATAAAACATAATGACTCGTAATGGCATAAGATGTGTTTTCTCTATATCTAGATTTTACTTTTTTCTTTCTGTGCATTTTTTCTTTTTGGGACTTACAAATCATACTTTTTGTGTCACATAAATTACCCTTATAAATTAGTATTTTGATAAAAAGTTGAACAAAATAATGTTACACTTTCGAAGTTGGTTTTTGTTTTGTTTTCTAATTCATTTTATTTTTCAGCATCAGAAAATAAAAAATTCTGTTATATTGCAACTGCTATGTACATACTTCAGCATTCATGTGGATAAAAATGTCATTCATGTGGATAAAAATGTTTCCGTGGAAGGTAAGATTTACTCTTGTATTATAAAAACTAAAACAATTTAGTGAATATTCATGAGATCATAAGATAGGACAGATTTTCATGAAAGAAGAATGTTTGCTAAATTAAGAGGCATGTTGCTTATCGTACTTCAACCAGTAAATGAGAAGTGCCCGAAAAAAAAAAGAAGTTAAAATGTTTGTGAGGGGAAAAGAAACTTCTATTACAAAACAGTTTTCCAGTACTTTTCTAAAAATTTCTTTTCAAATGTAATTTTTTTTAATGCTTGTAGATGACAATTCTTTTGTTAAGCTCATTACGGTTTGCTCATTTCGTAAAATCGCCACCCTCGACTGTCCTCAGCTTTCGACCCATCATTAAGGTTGGTAGTTTAACAAATATAGCTCGATTATACATTTGTGTGTGGTGTGCTGTGATTGCTTTTTTGTTATAACTGAAGCTTTGATTTGGACAAAATCTTCATATTATGGACACTTTAAATAATTTTTTGCTGATACAACTTCTTGACACTGGTACATTGAAAATATTTTTCATATGTTTAAATACTGTCAGCCCCGCTTCGTCGGGTAACGGATAAACGGATACCCCTTTTACACCAATAAAATATCCTGGAACTGAATATTTCCCATGCCATAGACCTAATATTAAAAATCCCCGCTTAAACAAATACCCCGCTTAGTCGAATAATATTTCTTGGAACCGACAGTATTGGTTTAAGCGAGGCAGACAGCATTACCACTTCTTTGATGTTTTATAAACACGTTTCTTTTCTTAATATCTTTCTTAGTTAAAGCATATTCAAGAAACTAAGTTCAAGTTTTTATGATTGTGATGTGAAGCATATATAGAACTTAATTTCAGGAGGGGCCAAATCTGAATAGTTGAGAACTTTGCAAGTTTAAGTTAGAAAATATTTAAAACCTATTTCACTATAAATAGTGTTAAACATATTTTTGGAGGGGCTGGGCTCCGATCCCCTTTTGCTCCTACTTTAAATATGCCCTTGATCATGGCAATGTTTACTTGCCATAGAACCTTGTAGCTTTCCTATGTTTGTGGAAGTAATAGATGGGTCAGGTGCGATATGGCTCCAAGCAATGTGATCCAATCGGTTACAACTTTTTTTCTTTTATCATGTTTAATTGACATGTCTTTCCACTTTAGAAATTCACAGATGGAACAATTCCTTTCTTCTTATTATTTTTTAATTTATTTTTTTATAGATGTGGAACTAATGGAGGATTCAACCCTTTCTAATGATCTGTCTTCTTCCACTGAACAAGCTTTGGCTGATTTTTTTCAATATAAAGATAAATTAAAGGAAATCAAAGAAACTAAATTACAATTTGAACATTATATTGTAAAGCCTGTGGATAGAAGGTTTGTTCATTATTTAACTAACACTAATGTTTATTGAATTTATCTTAAAAACTTTTCCCTTTGAGTAAGGCACTTTTGTTTTTAAATTAATTAACTTTTTGTGTTGGGAATACTATAGTTCTTGACCGAGATTTAAATAAAAATAATAATCAAACTTTAACCTCTAAACAGTTCTTTTTCGGGTCAAAAGTTAGCATTAAATTTTTTTTTTTGGAATCAAATCAATTACATAAGTTTAAATTTTCAGTCAAAAATGTTTCTAGTATTATATTTATTACTAGCTTTTAACTACAGCTGAAATCAGAAGACCTTTTCCCAGTCTGTGAACAGCATTCATAGTGCTTATTACTTAAAAGAAGCATCTCAACCCAAACATCATAGAAATTCACAACATACAACGAAGGCCTGCTGACCATTTTAAAAATAAATACAGTCAATTCTCAATAACTTGAATTTGAAGGGACCGAAAAAAAAAACTTCGACTTATCGGAAGTTCGACTAATCATTAGTTTCGATTTCCAACATTTTAATAATAAAAACTTCAATTATGGAATATTCAATGAATGTAATAATAATTGACAAGTTTAATTAATTAAAATGTACACTATTTGAATTAAAACGTTAAGAAACAAAAAAGAAAAGATCCTTTTTTTATACATATATCATTCTTGTGAGATAATCCGTCATTTTAAGCTGCATTGAGTAGTTTTGTAATTTAAAAAACAGTAAATATTACAGCTTTTTCACATATCGTTCTTCCTTGTAAACAGATACATTTTCTTCTATGGTTTGTATGTACTCTTTGTTGCAAACCTCAGTGTTTGAATCACGTTTCTTAACTTCGCATTAAAGACATTTTCTTTATCAACTACTTTAAAAGTTGTTTGTTTTAAATTTAATAATCACTATGCCACTGTCACGATTCATTAAAGATTGAAGAAGCAAAACTTTTGGAAATCACTTTCGTTACAGACGCAATAAGTGCAATCAGTACAACAAGAGCCACCACAGGTGTTATTCCTTTATTGCATTGTTTCAACAGATCTTTTTTTGACTTCAGATTTTCCCTGAATGAATCATAAGAGAGGAATAAACAAAATTTCATGCTCTCACTTGAAAGTTTTTTCTGCTTTTTAACTATTAAATGTTTAATCACTTCAAAAAAACTTCGAGTTAAGGGAAGTAAACTTCGAGATATGAAGGAAAATTAACATAGAATTGAAGACAAAGGGATCGGGACCGAATAAGAAATTCAAGTTATAGTAATATTCGAGTTATCGGACTTCGAATTATCGCAAATTGATTGTATTTCTTTATAGAAGCAAAAGCGAAGACAGAAATATGAAACTGCAGCTTAAATGAAAGGAGTTATTTTCTTTCTTGAAATTTCCTGCGTTTGGTGTGGGAATTTTCAGAGACGAGCTATTTCGACTTTACATTAAGTTTGAAAAGGAGATTTTTGCCATAACCAGTTTGCAAAAAGGAATGAAAAATTGATATGTAAGGTAATTTTTCTGGACTAGTGAACAGCTCATAAAATCATGAGTCTTGGTAAAATTGAGCTGTAACTGCTAAGTTTTCCTTCAGCATGCATGGTAGGATAATAGCATTCTTTGACAACACTAAACTTTATCAATTTGGAAAATAGAAGCATATATAAGAATTTATTTTGGGAAGGGCCCAAGCGAAATATTATGAGAACTTTCCAAATTTAAGTTAAAAAATATTAAAATTCTTATTCACAAGGAACAGTTCAAAATATGTTTGGGGAGGACCAGAGTCCCATTAGCTTCCCCTTAAATACGCCCTTATTGGAAAAGTTACCCTTATTGTCTAAAAGAAAAAAAAATGAACAGAATTTTCTTTTTAAAGTATGCAGAAATATTATGATATTTATTTTTCAAAATAAAATTAGTTTAATTCTTAAATATTAATGAACAATATGGACTATCAAGCTTTAATTTTCTCCCTATCACACCTGTCCTCAGTTACTCTTTTTTATACACCTTTATTTCCTTTGTATTTTTTTAAAAAACACATTTTGTCGTTACATTATTTTGTTAATTAGTCCACACAACTTTTTTTTTTCAGTGAGCACGAGGAAGATGCTTTCTCAGAATTGTTTGATGTTGGGGAGGACGAGTTACTCGCAAAAGAGTTTGTTGCACAGTTTTCTCCCGATGAAGAGACAAAACCCCGCTTTCAGCCATGGCAATTAATTGTGCAAGCACTTTCATCCGTTGAGGATATGAAAATGACAACTGCACAAATTTGTTCATATATAACAGCACACTATCCATGCTTTAAGACTGATGATCCTGTGTGGCAGGTAAATAACAAGCTACTTTTTACTGCACTGCATGTATGTGATCTTTCAACTTATATTGATCAAACATCTTATATGTTTGCTCTTATTCAAAAAATTACTTAAAAAAAGTTTTTTTTTTGCGTTTATTTTGTCAAGTGGGAGTGCTTTGCACGGGTCAGCTAGTATTGAAAAGGTTAAAAATGATGCTTTTTTAATGAAGCATAATCGGTTTGAAGGAAATTTAAATTTTGAGATCACTTTGCAAATGTGTGTTTGAAAAATGCTTTAAATATACATTTGCAGAAAGCGCATTATATGGATGTTTGTAATTTATTTTTAATAGTTTAACTCTTGTGCAAAATTTAACGTAAAATTATAATATTTTCCTATTTTGAAAATGTAATTAAATTGTACACTTTCGTTACATTTATAATTCAAATTTTAGTTTCTGAAAGATTTTTTTTTCCATTTTCAAGGATTCAATTACTACGGCTTTGATATCTAACAAGTTTTTCGAAAAACTTCCTTCAGATGAGACTGGCTTTGAAGATATATTTATCATGAGCGCTGCTTATAAAAACAAACTATTGAAATCAGCAAACCAGGAGCGTTATGGAAAATTCAAGTATTAATTAAATTTTATTGTATCTCTTAACTCTTTCCATTTCTTTCCTATAATGTTTTTATGCTCAAAATTTCATTGTTTTTTCTAGTTCAGTTCT
Source organism: Uloborus plumipes (assembly GCA_038373865.1). NCBI lineage: Eukaryota > Metazoa > Arthropoda > Arachnida > Araneae > Uloboridae > Uloborus > Uloborus plumipes. Next base: position 22,348 of record JAXGGA010001524.1, on the reverse strand, counting down.
TTTATCATTTCATAAAAGCACATTGAGTAGAAGCATTTGGTTTGTTCACTAGTCTTCGATCAAAGTACTGTGAAATCTACAGTGGTGGAGAAGAAACTGCTTTACCTGGGAACATAGGAGGCTTGTACAGGGGGGCAAGGGGTGGGGTACAGGAGGCCACATGGTTTTGGCATGTGGTGACTGTTCCTCACTTTCAAAAGTAAATGGGCCTTACCCGCTCACTTTTCAGAGTTAAAAGTAAATTGATAGATTGAAAAATGAGTTTTAACTCATTGAATTGACTTATTTCTGCAAAATAAAAGCTGAAAATTCCGAAACAAAATACTTTTCTTATGTTATTTCATAAGAATGCAACTTAAAATCAAAATGAGGTAGTCGTCGGTGGCCAACAGCTTGGATTTTTTAGGCAATATACCCCGTTTTTTGTAAAATCTGATAATTTTGTTACGTAAAATCTGATAATTTTGCCAAATGTTGCAAAAAAAGTTGTTTCAGAAATCCTGCCTCCCCTCCCCACATTTCTCTTGACCCTCCCCCCCCTACTTTTTCTGGGCACCAGCCGCCTATGCTTGCAAAATGAAATAAAGTGTGTAACTAATTTGTTTAGTGTGTATGTTTTGTTCTAACCTATGGCCCGCGGGCTATATGCAGACAGAGTAGCTACTTACGGTGGCTCGTTATTATATTCAATATTAGGAATAGAAACTTATGTCCTGGAACCTTCCAAAACAACCGACTATTTTCATTTGGTATTCACAATGGTTGCCAGTTTGGAGCCTAATGGTCTGAAATAGGTTATATTCAGACCATTTGGCATGTGGTTTGCATATAGCTTGTCCGCGGGCTATACGCAAACAGAGTAGCCTTTTCTGGTGGCTTGTTGTTATATTCAATATTAGGAATAGAAACATGTTCGGAACCTTCCAAAACAACCGACAATTTTCATTTGGTATTTACAATGGTTGTTGACAGTTTGGAGCCAAATGGTCTGAAATTGGTTTTTAAAAGACAGATGGTAACCTTTTTTTTTAATGAAATAAGCATGCTAAGAATGATAAGTTTTTGGTTGGTAGTTTTTCTTCCTTTTGGATCTTTTCCAGGGATGTGCCAACTGCTAGAAACTTTGCCAAGCTGCTACAAAAGATCGCCGAAAAATCCGGTTTTTTCTATTAAATATTGTGATTATATCAGCTATTTGGCAGTTTCTGTTGATTAAGCCTAAAATATATGCATTTGATCTGTTTTTTAATTTTTTACCTAAGCCTCGACTTTGTTACACATTTCAAAATCCAATGCATCTGCTTCTGTAAAACTCGCACTCGCTCGCTTTAGTTTACAATGTAATTCTGCCACTTTGACATAACTAATTTTGTATTGACTATTATTTCCAGCCATTTTTATGCTTTATTTTTTAAGCGAGTTTCGGTCAGCACATCCCTGCTTCTCCCATTTTATCTGTAGAAAAAGTACAAATATATGTAAATAATATATGTCTTTTGACCTTTGAGGTTAGTTAATCTTAGTATGAGGTGCGGCACTCAGGTTAAAAAATGGTTGGGCAACTCTGTTTTATACAATGATGTCTTGATAAAATCAAGTTTTATGGTTAATCCAGGGATTGGATTGCTTTCAAGGCAAATATTTAAAATAAAATGTATAACTATTTATCACTTTTATTCTAAAATGTTAGATTTTTGCCAAAATGTACCATGTTACTTTTTCAGAAGTTTTAAAGAGAAATTTGTAATTAACGTTTTTTCATTTTTATGCAATGGATTTTTATTGTTCGTGCAATGCATGTGTAGAAGGAATATAGTTTGCCTACTGTCAATTTATGCAAAATTTAACTTTATTTCTTATCTGTAGAAACACAAAAATTTAATTTTTAAATTTTTGTTTAATCGTGGCATAAAATTTTTTAATTATTATATTCTCTGTAGCATCAGTGCAGTAGATGTCACATTAGATAGCAAGTACATCGCCTGCTCTTTTGATGATGCCTTGATCCATGTATTTAGAAGGAAGGAAGTTGCAGAGTTTGAAATTGGTAACCCATCTTTAGAAGACTTCCAGTCTTTTGCATATTCAGCTACTGAGAAAGATTTAAAAAGTCAGGCAAATAAATACGAGTAAGTATTGTAAAAACGCAGTCGGAAACTTTGTACTATGAAATGAGTAAAAAGGTACAATGTGTTTACATGTACAAATAAAAACATTTGAAATAAGTTAAAAACTCTGCAAACAGCTGTTTTGAAGCTATAAAATACAAGCCTCTTCATTAATGCATAAAAAAAAAGAACGAAAAATGATTCACCAGTCCAAACTAATGGTCAAGTGAATGACCATTAGTGAACCATTCTTCTTTTTTTTATGTACTGAATGAGAATCAGTATGATAGCGTGAAAATCATGTCCAAAAATGTCCTTTTAAATTTGAATTTACAATTGTAAATGAAAAATTCCTAGGTTTGGTTTTTTCAGCGACTAGCTATGATGTGTATAAAAGTATGTGTATCTACTTTTGAAAAATATGTATTTTGTCATGCTCAAAGATATACAAATACAAATACAATAATAATAATATAAATACATTGTTTTTTTTTTTTTTTGAACTGTCCTTCTGTTACTGCTGGAATTCACCATATATTTTTTTAATTTAAAAAAGCAAGCATGAACAAACAAAAATATTTCATATATACACTGCGATTCAAAAGTTTAGACAAAATGCAAATATATAATTAAAAAGAAAACTACTCGGCGAAATGCTTTCAATTTTCTACTGCAGGTAGACAATATGGTCCTAAATACGTGTTTGGAGTTTTGAAAAATGTAACCGAAAGGAAAATCGGAAATTGCAAAAGAAATTTTTTTTCATTGCTGCAAAAGTTTAGACAATAGTCAGATTTTATGCAAATATCCCTTGAAATGTGATTGGTGGAGGTAAGGCATGACTTTTTTCTTCAACTATAAAATGCAGAGAGCGCTCAATGAATAATCAAAATTTTAAAATCTCTGTAGTTCTTGTGTAAAGAAGATGAAAAGTTTGAAAACCGAAATTTGAAAGTGAACGCACTTTGTTAATTTTTAGTCTTTGAAATCGGTCCTAGTATGGTAGTACATTGTTTTTTACTTCGTGGATAGCAAATGTAGACATACGCATTGATCAAAAATGCCAAGAAAAACTATATTTCTTAAGGATGAAGGAATTGAAAAAATGGCTTGAACTGATGATTAGCCCCTTAATCCTACAAAACTTCAAGTTGGGTCAAAAACAGCATGTGACAGCAAAAGTAGATGAACAACTCAATTAGGATACATAAAAAAACAAAGAATTGTGTGTGAGTGTTTTCAGACAGTGTCCCAAAGAAGCCAGATTTTAATAGTCAAAGCAGTACAGCATATGCTCATTGGATCTTTTCTGAAGTCACGCTAATAGAATTATAATCCATCTAGGCGATCAAAATTTTAATGATTTTTATCAGAGAGAGTAACATTCATTTTTTAGTCCTGATGATACATGTGATGTCTCCCATTAAAATTTGGCTTATTTGGGAAGCTATTCTCGAAAAGGTTAAAGCAGAATTCTTGTTTTTTTTTATGCATCCCGATTCAGTTGTTTATCTACTTATGCTGTCACGTGCTGTTTTTGACCCAAGTTGAAGTTTTGTAGAATTAAGGGTCGAATAGTCAGTTCGAGCTGTTTTTTTCAATTCCTTCATCCTTAAGAAATATAGTTTTTCTTAGCATTTTTGATCAATACGTATGTCTAAATTTGCTCTCCACGAAGTAAAAAATAATGTACTACCATACTAGGACCGATTTAAAAGATTAAAAATTAACAAAGTGCGTAAAAATTAACAAAGTGCACTTTCAAATTTCGGTTTTCAAACTTTTTCATCTTCTTTACACGAGAACTAGTGATTTAAAGATTTTGATTATTCATTGAGCGCTCTCTGCACTTTATAGATGAAGAAAAAAGTCACGCCTTACCTCCACTAATCACATTTCAAGGGATATTTGCATAAAATCTGACTTTTGTCTAAACTTTTGCAGCAATGAATAAAAATGTCTTTTGCAATTTCCGATTTTCCTTTCGGTTATATTTTTCGAAACTCTAGACACGTATTTGGGACCACATTGTCTACCTGCAGTAGAAATTTGAAAGCATTTTGCCGAGTAGTTTTCTTTTTATTCATATATTTGCATTTTGTCTAAACTTTTTCATCGCAGTGTATATGCTTTTTCAAAATAAAGAATCATAGTCGCCATTTTTGGCTGCTGGTACTTAATTTTTTTAAACCATTTTCAATTAAATGGTCGCCTGTTGGCGACTGCTAATTTAGAGCTTTAGCTTTGCAGTTAGTGATGTATTGAAATTGTATTTTTATGTTTACAAATCTATGTGCTCTTTTTTTTTTTTAAATCGTTGTTATTCAATCTCTGATTTTTAGTTGCACATGTAAAAGTGAATTTTATGTTTTATTTTTCATGTACTACGCATAATCAATTTTTAATAGTTCAAATTGATATCTCTAAATCAACTACTATTTATTGTAGCTCTATTGCATTTAAATGTTTTTTTTCTTTTTATCAGTTACATGTATAACATAAGTCAAACTGAAGTATGTTAGATTTGATGTTCTATTTTTCATTTCTGTTGTCATAGAATTTTCAAGGTGTTTGCGGGTCATCAACTCCCGGTATATGGGTTACGTTTTGCTGTTAAGGAAGATAACCTACTGTTGTTTTCTGCAGGTTATGATGCAGGTAAACAATTGGATATTAATATCATGTGTACTGTTTCCCTTTGAATTGTTTTTGTAATTAAAACATTATTACATTTGAAAGGGAGGATAGTTTGATTTATTTCCTTTTCTATCCATTGCTTACACCAGTGGTTCACACCCTTTTTCATGTTGCAACCCCTTTTTATTCAACTACAACTGATAGTTGTTAATGTAACATATGCAAAGTTCTCCGGCAGAAAATTTTCAAAATTATAGTTCTAAAATTACAGTTCGAACGATCTCTAGCGGTGTTAGGAAGAGAAGTTCAAGGAGTTTTATGATGGTTTCAAGCTTGGAAGCTTTTTCTCAGACTTTTTTTCGAGAATATTTTCTGTTTAGTAAGGTTGTAGAATCATAATAATGGCAAATTTGATCAGTAAAAATATGTTGAAAGATGCTGCAAAGGACATCATAAATCATTGGTCTACTATTTCTTTGTGCCAGTTTTGAGAGTAATTTCAAAAAGATTTGAAATTAGCTTGTGTTTTCAGTTTGAACTTTGCCACAAAGTTTCACTACTAGCATTAGTGCAGTTTTGTCACACTTTTTCTTCTACTCTACCTCTTAAGGGGGAGTAAGGCTTAATTCAATGCAGAAAACCTTGTATTTTTGATTTTTTTCTCAGTAATACATCAGTTAATATATTTATTTCTGTAGCTAGAACATAATAAAGTAACATTTGAAGAAAATTTTGTGAAATATACATTACTATTTAAGAAATGAGCCACTAACAGCAACTCTCCCTGGACATCTCAAAAAGAAAAAGTTTTCACTGACTTGACCCCTTTGCTACCAACACCTTTTACTTGCCCCCCAAGGTGCAGGACTGTTCCTCTGGTCCTGGGCCGCCACTCTTCCAGGGCAGTGGTGTTCAAAGTCTTGTACACACACGCACGCTTACACGTCTACACTACACGCACTCACACCCTCAATTCGTGATTGTGAAAACTATGATTTGAATTCAAGATGTCAAATTTCAAATTAATTAATCTTATTTTTAAATTATTGAATTAAACTCAGTCCGATCTTTAGAGGGAAAGGTGTAATTGAAATAAATGGTTAATAGAGTTGCGAATTGAAAAAAGACTAAAAATGATTTTAAAATAAATTTCTGCAAACCAAGTTTTTTTTTGGCATAATCTAGGTATAAAAATCTACATCACTTTAAGTTAAATTTTCATTTAATACTTAAAGATGGTTGAACTGTATAATGCTACTTCATTATTTTTAATGTATGTCTTTATACCTCTTTTTCAGTGATTATATGGAGTACTGAACAGTTTCACTTAATTGGAAAGTTTCAACACTCATCAATGTATTTAGACCTTGATGTAAGCAATTGCTCTCACTTTTTTGTGGTGGCTTCGAAGGAAAAAGTTGCTGAAATTTGGAGTGTTGCAGATTCAAAAAAGCCTCTGAACATTTTCCAGGGTCATTTAGATGCAGTTGATGTATGTATACATCAATCACCATACATTTTTGTCTCATATTTTAAGATTATTTTAATTTATTTACTGCAGTGTTGTAAACAAGTAATAACTCTGACAATGGTTGTGGAGACTAGGCATCAGGCTTTGTAAATATCGTGATATTTTCGAAAATATCCGATATTTTGATCCGTTTTTTTTCATTTATACCATGACTTTTTTTATAAATTAAATACTTCAAACTATAATATTGACTTTATTTTTAAAACATTAGAACTAAACAACTTATTTATTGTTTTATCACATTGCAAAGACATAATACAAAACAGTAACTGAACAAAATAAAAAACAAATATAAAATTTAAATCTTTTGTTTAGTTTCACATAGTAAATTTTGTTACTAAACAACTAGCACACATTGTACAAACATTAGACCCATTTCCATATTCTAATTTCCTTTTCATTTTTAACTAGGCATTTTTCATCTCTATTCAAGTTTTTTTGTAACTTTTAATTTTATTATCAGAAAATAAAAAAAAGAATATCATATTATTACATCATACTAAAGATGACATCATTAATATGATGAAGACAATTTTTCAATTGAAAATATCGCCTTTAAAAAAATAAATATGGAAAATATCAAAATATCATGATATTTTCAGAATAAATATCGGATATATCTGTACCTCAGAACTAGAGCGACGTAAGTCCAAAAATGGCCATTTTCACTTTTTTGCTTCATTGTATGCAGAGTCGTATTCCACATCGATCCATTTCAACAGTATTCTGTAAAACAAATTCCTTCACAATTATTTAGCAGCGTGAAAAGAGCGCTAGTCCCATCCTTTGCATGTATTCGACAATCGTTTTTCCCCTCTACTGAAAAACGACGAAAATGGACTTACGTTAGTCTGGTTCTGTGGTACAGATATATCATGATATATATCGACTGATATATATCAGCGAACCCTGCTAGGCATACTTGATTTTCTTTTATGTAGCTTATAGTGTATACTTGAATCAATAGAATTAAACGATCTTATTTCTCACACTTTCTAGTCTTTTGCCCATCAAAATGTTATGCTTTTTGAAAAATATTTAATATGATGACATATTTATTTATTTTTTTTATATTTGAATTTTGAAATCTCGAATTTAAATCATGTTTTTCGCAATGACGAAATGTGATAGCTGTGTGTGTTTGCCGTGTGTACGTTGGTGGTGGTGTGTGGGTGCTCCTTCATCACCATGCACAGTGGTCGGAAGTAGCGCGCTACAAGTAGCGAAACTACTGTTGTAGCTACATTTTTAGTAGTTTGTAGTGTAGCGCACTACTTAAAAAAAAAAAGTAGAGTAGTGTTTAGCGCGATACAAAAAATAGTAGTTTGTAGCGATTTCTTAAAACTACTTTTAAATTTAAAAAAAAAAATCTACATCATTATTTTAAAAAAAAAAAAATTAAAATAAAAGAGAATGAAGGCAAAAAACAAGGTTTAATTGACTCTGACTGGTGCAAATCTTACACGAGTACAGCAGCGGATGCAATGAGAAATAAGATCTATAAAAATGTGAGCTGATCTTAGATACATCATTTTGACGCAATACATTCTATCTGTTCGATGTCATTGGTTTATTTGGCATCATAAATTTTATATTCCTTTGAATAATTTTCGTTTTCCTTAATATTCTCTGGCAAGAAAAAAAAAAAAAAAAGGTTGAATTCATTCAATCTTTAAACTTTTGAATCCTTTCTTGTGGCGAATATTAGTAAAATTTGTAAAAAAATAAATTAAAAAGGGCAAATTTTAACAGAGAAGGAACAAGAAGGAAAAGTAACAAAATTCAAAGAGAGTTCCTATTTCTATTCTGTACTCAAATGAGTTAATTTATCAATGTAAACCACTTTTCGATTTTTTTCGGTCAATCCTCAAATGGTGTATGCATTTTATTTATTTATTTTTTAAAAAGTAGCGAAGTAGCGGCTACAATCCGAAAGTAGTTTGTAGTTGCTACATTTTGAAAAAAGTAGTTGTAGTTAACTACATTCATAACAAAGTAGTTGTAGTTCGCTACAAAAGAAATGTAGGTTTTCCAACCACTGGTCCTGCATGGTAGTGCAACGGAACTGTTTCAGACTCTGGCTTGCTGCGCCACGATGTCCTGCATGGAGGTGAGGTGGTGGAGGCTCTGCCAGACTGCCAATTTGAAAGAGGGGATCACACACCGTTTGAGGTCCAAGAAGAAAACATGTAGCAACTTGTAATTGCTAAAAAATGAACACGTACAGAATCAGCTAAAGGGTCAGGTCTCTTTTAATCAGGTAGACTTGATCCCGGTCTGCAAGAAACTTAATTCCGGGGACGGGGGGGGGGGGGGAGTGTTCTTATTAATACAATCTTAAAATTAATTTTGCATCTTTTTATCACATACGTTGTTGTTAATTACACTGTTTTAAATACAAGTCAAACATTTATTATGCAAACTGGTTATTATTTATCCGGGTGTCATTGATTTAAATTATTTTTTAATTTAAACCCTACAAATCTCCTAGAAAATTTTAAATTTCATTAGTTTTGAATTTTCTTAGTTAGTATAACCTCTCTTCATTATATTTATTTTGTCTCTAGGGTATTTTTTCACTTGTTTCATCTTCACTTGTTCACACAATTTTTATCTGTTCAAATTCTCTCTCCTTACTCAACCTAAAAATTCCATTTTTTTTCTTTTTTGTCGTTGGACACTTTTAAAATAGTTGCTTTAAGAAAAAAATTAGTGGTCACTGTATTCAGGATTTTTTTAAAAATGAAAACAATGAGGATAATTCAAAAGCACTAAATAAAAAAAATGGGTGTGCAGAGAAGTTCTGGAAAATTCGGCCTATATATATTTCGGCATAATGTGTGATATTTGTACAAATTGGAAAAAGGAACTTAATAAAATTAATATTGCTTGCATCATGAATAGTTGTAAAAAATTTAAAGTTTGTGTTGAAAAAGTAAAGTGTTCAAAAAAAAAAAAACTATTTAAACAATAGTGATCAATTGAAAATCGTACAATATTTTTTAACTATGACTATACATGATAAAGTGAGTATTTAGATTTTTATGTACTTTTACCAGAAAGTAAGCAAATAAAAATGGCTAGGTTGTAATAATGCCTTTTAAAATGCCATCTTTATAAATAAAGAGTAAATTTTTTTTTTAAAAATCCAATACATGTTTTTAATTAAAAATTATTTGAATTAAAAAACTATTCCATTTATATTTTGCTTTTCATTCATTTAATTATCTTTTAACTTTTATCTCATTTTACACTGTCTACTTAAAAAAATTGGTCTGTTAAAAAAAAAAAAAATGTTAACTGTTAAAAAGTAAAAATCGGCAGCAGACTACAGTCATGTGTTTCGAGATTTGAAAAGATAACTAAAGTTTTCAATGCAAAAAAGTGAGCTTATGGAAGATTATAAAAGACATCTGCCAAAAAGCAAATTCGTTTATTTTCCTGTTTCTATATTTCTAGCGTACTATTATGCTATCTAGATTAAAATTGATTTGAATCATATGCATTCGTATTAAATTGTTTTTCATGACGTTCCAAAATCTTTTGGGAGGAATAGCACTCACCATATAATAGTTGGGATTTTTTTCAACTATCAATTTTATGCTTAAGGAAATTTACAAGTTTAAATTAATTAATAACAAACATTTCTAAAGTTTTAACCAAATTTTAAAAATCCTCCTTAAATCAAATAAATTCTATTTCGTTTTATTTTAAAAGAAAATTCATGATTTTACTACACCCTATCAGTCGTTGTTAGAAATAAAAGAAAATTAGGAAAAAGTCCAAATTAGGAATAAACTTTAATGTAACTTATTATGTAAAGGATGAGTGGGTCAAAACAGCACCTTTAAGCTTTGGGGTAATTGGAGTAGATTTAAGAGACATTAAAAAATATACCTGAGGCAGTCAATAGTTTGGATATATTAAAATGCATACTTAGTGAATGATTTGTCTGATTTTGCAGAATGACCACTTTGCCTTATGGGTAAACATCTCTGTTAATTTATAGAGCTGTAGTTTTTGTTAAAAAATACTAAATAGTATATGTAAGCCAAGTTTCTTTCTTTTTTTTTTATTCGCATCTTTTACTTTTGTGAGGACGTGCTTTATTTTTATATTGTTATTATTATTTATTTATTTATTTATCTCAGTTTGAAATAATCTCTCTTATAGTAGCATATTTTCTTTTACAGTTTTGCCGCTTTCACCCCAACAACTTGTATGTAGCCACAGCGTCATCAAATGAGAAAACAGTTCGTTTGTTTGATGCAGTTGAAGCTACACTTGTCAGATTATTTGTGGGACATGATTCTAAAATTACTGCTATAACTTTTTCAGTTGACGGCCAATGCATACTATCAGGTGACATGTTAGGAAAGATTTTTATATGGAACATTACAAAAGGGAGATCAATCGCAGTAATACATAAACATAGAGAACGTATTTTGAGTCTATCTTGTGATTCAACTGGCACCTTTCTCGCATCTGTTGGTTATGATCACTGTGTTAGAACATATGATTACATAAAGGTAACAGGAAAGTATCGAGAAAGAAAGAAAGAAAGGTAAGATTTTACGAGCAACATTTGAATATTTTTACTGCAAAATTTTTTTTAATCATTCTAAACTTTTATCCTTTTGAGCAGAGCCCGATAATTTTGACATTGGAGATGGGGCACATTTCTATTTCAGGGCTCCCCTCCCCTCTTCTCATATCAGTTACTTGTTACAATTAAAAAAATTCTTATAATACCAGAATGAAATGAAAGTTTTGTGCAAAGATTAAACTACATAATTATGCTATCAAATTATTAAGACAAAAATATACGTCAACATACACAGTAGGCTTTTAGTATTAATAGTAAAATATACGGTAGGCATTTAGTATATAGGAGGCGTTGGATAAAGTAAGGGGATTTTGGGCCCTCCTGATATCTAAGAGGAGAGGCCTGTGCCCCTGCGGTAATCAGGCTCTGCTTTTGAGGACCATAAGACCTGAAGTAAGGCATTGAAATTTGCAGTGTTAAAAAAAAAAAACAACTTAAAATTGTGTTTTTTGAACTATAATTTTTTTTTTAATTTTAATGTTCTGATGAGTCAATAACATGAAAATATATTATATAAGTTAGTCATCTAATAGTTAATTTTTTGTTTAACTATTGAATTAAGTAATTAAAAAATAAATAAGAAAATAAAAAATAAATTGAGGCACACAGTTTCCTCTGCTCAGTAAAAAATGAGAAAGCAGTTTAGTACATAAACAGCAATGAAGTAACCTATATAATGCTGTAGTTTATGTTTTAAGGTAGATTTTTAAAAATATATTTCTTTTTTGGACAGTTTTCTATTGATGATATTTTTTTTTCAGAAAAAAAGAATACAAACCTCCTCAACTATTTGCCTCAAAGCTTAATACTTCACCATTTTTTGTAAAGTATTGTTCATCATCTCTAGTGGTTGTTGCAACACGTTTTTGATTTTGTTGTCATATTTCATTCATCTTTTCCCCAAGCCAATTTTAAACATCATCAGAAAAAAATGTATATTTTATAATAAATTTGTAATTTTTGTATTTATACAATATCTTTTAAATTATTCCTCTTTTCACAGAACTTGATATTTTCAGTTACATCGTATTAAATAAAAAACAAATTTTTTTTCAAAGACATGTAAGACTTATTTTGTGTTGTACCCCTCCCCCTTTTTCTTCAAAAGAAATAGTAATATTGCTACTTCATGTTGGTATCTAACTTACTCTTATAAATTGTAGAACACATGAATAAAATGCTATTAAATTCAACAATATATTGTCTTAATGGGCATAAAATCTCCCTAATAAATGCATTATTAACGATTTAAAAAAACTTGTGTTCTTTTAATGTGAATTACAATTCTAAATTTTTCAATTTAAACTGAAAAAAAAAAAAAAAATACCTACAATGAATTTATCTCTTTCAAGATGTCAAAGCTGAATTCTGAATTTAGCTTTCAACAGGAGATGAAATATAAACAGACTAGATTACAAAGATAGTAAACAGATTTTCACTTTAGCATTTTGCTAAAGCCTTTTTACACTCCAATTTTAGGCTTTTTGCTAAAAAAATTTGAAACTCAGCTTAAACCCTGATTGAGGTTATACTCTATTACAAAAGTGTTAAAAGAAATAACGCAAGGCTCACAAGCAAAAGTACAGCTCAAGACAATCGACCCTCCCTTGCAGGGGCGGATCCAGAAATTTTTGTAAGGTGGGGTCAGGTTTCAGTAGCCACTATTTTCCTTACAAGTTAAGTGGGAGGGAAACAAAACATGTAAAATTTCAACTTTCTTCAAAATATCGTACAATATTGCACAGCAAGTAATGTTTTTATAATTTTCTATTGAAGTAACTATATATTTATTTTGATAAATATTTAATATCGGGAAAACTATAAATGTGCAATTTATAAATTGCTTACATGCAACTAATGTTGGAATTATAAAGTTCTTTCAACAAATAAAACTCCAAATTGTTTACTCATAATACGTGTAAAATATTTGCTTTATTGAAAGTAAGATTGATAATGGTTGTGTAATTGATAAAATTTGTTTCTTATCACAGGGGGGGGGGGGTCAGCTGACCCTTTGACCATCCCCTGAATCTGCCACTGCTCCCTTGAGTTACTCACCATGGGTAAAGTGTCAATATTGATGTTCAAAAAAGACATTTTAAAACTATTATTGATGCTAGCAGAAGGGAAGTTTAGGACTCTCTTCTTGATACGTTTTGAGATTGAAGTCTAAAATATATGAGGTCCGCATTTGTAAACCACGATGTATAGTAAAGGATACATAAAAAAACCAGTCTTCCCAAACCTTAAAAACTTTCTAGATCCACCTTTGGTATAGCTTAACCATGGAGAGATGGTGGATGATCCTGCCATTTATTGAAGCAAAGTTCTATGTTCCCGCTTTCAAATCACCCACCATCTCTCCATGGTCATGCTACAAAAATTCCATATCAGTCAGTAGAGTCAATCAACGACATTCATATTCCAAGAAGTTCTATCACATAGAGCAGTGGCGCACCTAGGATTAAAGTTTACAAATACCTTTGTGCTGTAGATGTACAGAAAATAACAACATTACGAATGCACAAATGAGCAGGAATACTGCAGACACGTGTTTCGGCATTACAAGGAACGCCTTTATCAATACAAAAAATTTGTGAGCTTATGGATGCACAGACATCCGACCGTCGCATTTCTGTGCATTCATAAGCTCACAACTTTTTTGCATTGATAAAGGCGTTCCTTGTAACCCCGAAACACGTGTCTGCAGTATTCCTGCTCATTTGTGCATTCGTAACGTTGTTATTTTCTGTGCACCTAGGATTGTTTCCTGGGAGGGGGGCTAAGTGACACTGACCTCCTTGGCAAGTTTTCGAGTTTGAAGTCCTCAAGAAAAACTGCAGTCATTTTTAGTGTAATTAAGAAAAAAGTTGGGAGCTATCTTTTAAAAATGTCCAAAAATCCAGTCCAAAAAAAAAAAAAATGCATTTCAAGCAGTTTGGTTTGATCAAGGGGGTTCATCTTCAAGCTTCTGTGAGGAGCTTAACCGCTTGCCTGATTATCCCGAGTTATCTCGGGCTCGTATGAGTTGCAGGTAATTATTATCCCGAGAAAACTCTGGTGAAACTAATTGATTTTATGCCTATAAATAATTAAAAATTCAACTTGAAACCTACATATTTTATTAGTATTGCATCATTGAGAGGGGACATGATCCAGTTGTTTAAATTTATCAAAATGAATGATGTTGATGGACTAAATTTTTGTTTAGAAAGCAGGACAAGGGGACACTGTTTTAAGCTATTTAAGTCTCAAGCAAACCTAGAGGTGAGGAAAAATTACTATTTCAGTAGGGTTGTGAGTACCTAAAACAGCTTACCGGAGGAGGTTGTTAGGAGTAAGGGAGTTGATAGCTTTAAGAGGGCCTTGGATCTTTATTGGGGGTTGTACTATTCAACTAGGACCAGCTTAGTTGGGCCTAGAGCCTGTAGCTGGTCGTCATCTTTTGTATTTATGTTTGTATTTATTTTCTTGTATTTCAAAATTAAATTTAAAAAAAAATGTGTTTTATTTTTGCAATTTTTTCCAAAAAAAATTCGTAAGGGAAGTGGTTAACCCATTAATGCCTGACATTTTTTTCCCCAAAGATATTTTGTATACTGGTTACTGGTTGTGTTTAATGGACAGGAAAAATAATAAAAAAATATTATGTAAAACATAATTTTTTTATTAAGGAAAGAAAAATCGTCCCTTAAAAGTTACGATAGACCCCAAAGGGTACATACTTTTTTTACTAAAATTTTTTTCTGCCTACGATATAATATTGAAATAGACATTTTATAAGAAGAAATAAAATCAGCAATTAACATAAACTGGGAAGCTGGGAATAACTTTGAAAACTTAGCTTTTTGCTTGAGATTGTGAACGATGTCATTTTTGCTAAAGGTCATATTAAAACTGCTACAGAACACTCTTTACAATGGTTATGTGTTGCAATCTGTTAAGAACGAATTGAAACAATACCAAGATACTAATTAACAATATTATTTGGTTGAAATGTTCGTTTGGGGGAAATTCAGACCCTTTTTTGGACCCTCCCTAAAAAGGGACGCTAGGCAGTAATGGGTTAAGCCCCTTAGCTCCCTCCGTGGGTGCGCCAGTGACATAGGGTATTTTAATCTAAAAGTTGTCACTGGGACACCGTTACACTTTTCTTGCTTTTAATGATGAAAGTTGTGTGTAACTCAGCAATAGATGTTGCATACTAAGTGAGCCTTATTTTGATAACCATTGTTATTATTCCTTTAATTAAATGTAGGGAAATATTTTTTGTGCAATTGTACCTTCTAATGTAATAAAAATAATGCATTCTTAAAACTATTCTTTCTTTTAAAGTTATAGATTTCGCTTTGGTATTATTATTTTTTTTTTTGAACTACTCTCCCACCCCCCTCCTTTTGTTCACCATGGAGTAATATTCAAATAATACTATATATATAATCTTATCTTTTAATCACTTCAAGAGATTTCTTCGTTTACAACATCTATTTGTATTAGCAATAAAATTTTTCTTGTAACTTCTCTTGAAATTTTTGCATTTTAAAATTCAATGCAGTTTAGAAAATTCTAGCTGTCAATAAATAGAAATCAATTCAAATTTTAACTTGAAAAATAATTCTATCTAAAAAAATTCGGAGAAATTTCAAATGGATAATTAATTATTAACTCACCTTTTTAGGTACCTAAATTTTCTGCAGAACATAGAAACTCTAAAACTATCTTTTGTATCGTACTTTGATTGAATAAAAGAAGGGGGGGGGGGGGGAATCGCAAAAACATGAGAAGTTCCATGGTTTGTTTTTAACTTCAAAGCATTTTCTTTTCCTACAAAACTCATAACAAGGAAATATATGGAGATTACTACAATTTAAAAGACCATATAGTTGTGAACATAAATTGTTTTCCCCCTCATTCAGAAATACTTTTTTGATTGGTAAACAAATCTGTTCTGAAGATTATTCTAAAGCCAAATTAAGCAAAATACTTTAAAAAGTTATAATAATCTTTTTGAATCTTTAGAACACCAATGCTTACCTGTATGACTTGAAGCAGATGTTTTTTTTAGCAAAGTTTTATGAAAAGTAAAAATAATTTTTGTAATTGATATTAGTTAAGATAAATTATTTTGCATTATTCAAATTATTTTGCTTCTTGCGTAAGTTTATGGTAAGTCATGTAACTGAATGAGTAATATTTATTGATAGATGTGCAAAGAATGAATTTATCATCTCCGCTTGTAATTCTTTTACATAAATCTACTGTATGCTAAAAAATGGTTCTATGACATTAATTTGTTGCATGTTGTACACAGGTCTGCAAAATGAAAAGTTTTTGAAAAATACCAAATGAGCTTTCGCTAACCTTTTTATTATTTGATGTACTCATTTCGAAAACGACTTCCATTTTTTTCCACCACATCAGAATTTTTTGTAAAATTGATTTTTATTTTTGCAGGAGTCGTCCATTGAAAAGTATTCTCTAAAGCAATTTATCTCGTAAAATTGGGGGAATCTCTCATTGAATTACTTTTCATTGGTCTAAGTGGGAGAAAAAGTATAAAAACGGCAAATTTTACTGATCTGGACAGCAAAAGATTGTCATAAAGCTTGAGGCTAAAAATATTTGATAGTGGCCAGTGCAGTGGTTGGAAAAACTACATTTCTTTTGTAGCGAACTACAACTACTTTGTTATAAATGTAGTTAACTACAACTACAACTACTTTTTTGAAATGTAGCGACTACAAACTACTTTTGAATTGTAGTCGCTACTTCGCTACTTTTTAAAGAATAAATAAATAAAAAGCATATACCGTTTGAGGATTAACCGAAAACATTCAAAAAGTGGTTTACATTAATAAATTAATTCATTTGAATATGCAACAGAACTACGAATTGTCTTTTAATTTATTTATTACTTTTCCTTTTTTCTTTTGCTAAAATTTGTGCTTTTTAGACTTTTTTTTTTTTACAATTTTTACGAATATTCGCCACAAGAAAGGGTTCAAAATTTAAATGATTGAAAGAATTCAACCTTCAATTTTTTAAAAATTTGCTGCCAGGGAATATTTAGGAACGTGAGAATTATTTGAAGGAATATAAAAATTATGATGCCAAATAAACCAATGACATCAAACAGATAGAATGTATTTCGTTAAAATGATGAATCTAAGGATCTCAGCTCATTTTTATGATTCTTATTTCTCACTGCGTCCGCTGCTGTACTCGTGCAAGATTTGCAGTGGCGGATCATAGGAATTTGAGGCCCCAAGCGCAACCTGATCCGGGGGCCCTTCTTATTGACACTACTACCAATGGATAGTTTACCAATACGAACGATGCAGATGTGCATGAACGACCTACCCCACAAAGATTTACGGTATTTTAAACTTTTTTTAAGATGTTCAGTGGAGAAGATCCTTTCGAAAATTGAACTTTTTTTTTTTTTTTTGTTGAAGTTTCACAAAATCGAATGGCAGATGGGAGGTCCAAAACCAAAAGGTCCACGAACAGAAGATCCATTGAACCTTATGTCTGGCGGACCTTCTGTCTCTCGGACCTTCTATCCCGCTAACCTTTTGGACGTGGATCTTCTGTTCGTGGATCTTTTGGTTTTGGACCTTCTAGCCGGATCCCCATAAAATCTGCGCTTGGTGACGCTAAGGTTGAGGGTTCAACGTTTCGGTTTTGGACCTTCTGTCGACTTTCCCGAGGAGAGAAGGGGGCTCGATGGTTTTCAAATTTTTGACTATAAGGCTTTATAAAAACGCAAATAATCTTCGATGAGGTTAGAGGAAGGAGATGGACATTTAAGAATTTTCGCTGAAAAAAGTATATTCTAAAGCTCTCTTTGGCAACATCAGACACCGGAAACAGGTTCTCCATTGAAAATTGCTTGTAATCGAAGTCAAAGAAAAAGGATTTTATAGGATATGCTTGGCCAGAGGCGTAGCTACAGCTTCTGCCGCCCCTTTATTAAGCCGTATATCGACTCTTTATCACATGTTTTCTGATTGACAAAGAGAAGAAAATTCGCACTACTGGGTCAGCTTTTTAGTCTAGTTATTGCTCACAAACGATTTTCATCTCGAAAGATAATCATTAGCAGAAAAATTTACTTTTTTTAGGTAAAAATTCAGAAATAACGTAATGGCTCTGTAATGGCTGAATTAAAGACGATTTTTCTTAATCCACAAAGTTTTGTAGATTGTAATGCTAAAGTCTTCTTCATTTTATAAAATCTAAAGATAAATACCTATTGACATTTCATTGTCTTGAATAATGTTTAAAACTTGATATAGTTGAAATTATGATTGGATCTTAATTGATTCAAAAAATCTATGTTATGCATTAAAAATTTATTGTAGGAATTCTAATTTTGTTTAAAGTCATAAGCGCTTTTAAGTATTAAAGCATACTTACTCTGTTATACTTAAAATGTAATAAATTTTTTTCAAAAGAAAAAAAAAAGCTTAAAGATCAATACAAAAACTTAACTTTTTTTAGAGGGATAATATCATTTATTTTGTTTCACACCGTTCAACTTTGTCAGCGGAAATTTGCTTATTGGCATTAACCTAAACAAAAACTGGCCAACAAAAAATTGAAACTGTACAAGTAAATACGTATGTAAAAGTTAATATTTGTATTTCTTTTATCAGATTAAAATATTTTAAATGATTTCAACCGGTGTCAATGTATGGTAGAAGTTTGAATTATGTAAAAATGAGCAGTTCAAGGGAAATTGAATTACAACATCCCTACTCCCTATGAAGGTATTTTCTTAACGAAGAGAAATCAAAATAACTGAAAGCACCAACGAAAGAACTTGCAATTATTTGTATTTTTTCAGTTAATATTGTTTACAACTATAATTTTCTAGTTAATTTCTGAATACAATAAAACTTTTGAGTATTACGAAATATTTTTTTTAATAAACACCGAAATGAAAAGTACTTAGCTCACAAAGGTTTTTCCTGATACTATGAAAATATTAAGGGAACATTTGTTTAAGCAAAAGTTCTAATCATTTGTAAAACAAAATAAATATAGCGTGAAAAAAAAAGCTCTGGTACTTATAAAAACCTATGATAAATACAATTTAAGCCATTAGACTTTTTAATACACATGAATGGGAAATGAATTTCACATGCTTATAAAAAAGAGTGCCACAAGGAGTTTTTAAATATTTTCCAACTGAGTAAATATTACTAACCCCAGTATATTAGTCGTGAATACACTTCGATAGAGGCCCGTAGTCGTAACTATACTAAATATTTTCAAAATAGTGAACCTAAACGATAATAAAATTTGCGCATTAACGCACATTTTGCAGCGAAATCTTCGATTACGAAAAGAAAAATCAATTTATCGTCATGTCAAAGACCAGAGTTCATGGTTTGTACATCATTTTGAGAATCACAAAGCATTTTTCTTTATGAAGATATTTCCTTGTACTAACCAACAGTAATACAATTTGAACCATTATTAGACATTTTTTAAAACATTTTTTGAAATGCAATTTGGAACAACCTTCAAAAGCACGTGAATGAGGAAAATAATTTAATGAGTATATCTAGTAATTTTGATATTTTAAATACTGACATTTTTTTAATTCATATGTTACATTAAAATTATACCACTCTTTAAATATTGAACATGAAATAAAAAAAACATAACATCATTCATAAACTAAAGTTCTTCTATTGCAAAAAAAAAAAAAAAAGAAATAAATTGTTCATAAAATTCAGAATTCATGGCTACTACAGTGAACCTTTAGTTAATCCTACAGTCCTTTAGTTAAATTCAAGACAAAAAATTAAACGACAAACACGAACAAAACTAGCAATTAAATTATTTTACTTACCTTACTAAAGGAGTAAAAAGACGTTGCATAAATTGGTTTGATTAATTTTTAGTTGCTGGGTTAGAGGATAGAAAGAGACTAAGAAAAAAAGAGCCAGCTGTCCCATCTTCTATCTTTATTCAAATAAATAGAACCAAAATCTCTTGTAAAGGATTTTTCTTTTCATGTAACTTAAGAGAGAAAACGTGACCAATCAAAGCTAACTCTAAAATATATGCTACTGCCTCAAGACAGAGTAATAAATTGTGCGGAACCTTCTCCACCCTCACTGACGAGTATTCCCTTTTCTTTAAAAAGGAAAAAGTATAAGAGTATAGTTCTTTGCAGCATTCTGGTAGTATCCTCATCTGATAAGAGGAAACAGACAGAGCGCATCTGCATGCTTTGTAGAAAAGCTAGACATGGTTGTAAAACTCGGTGCCTTCTGCCTCATGCTTTTGTTAAAGAAACTGACCCCCCAAGTATTGAAGCTGCAATTAGGCAACCATAAAATGGAAAGGAGAAGATAACAGAAGGTTTCCTGGTTTCAGAGCAAGAGAGAGGGTGAAACAGCAGCTATTTTTAGAAAAATCATTGACACCCATGTCCTTGACCTTCCAATGCCATCCCCTTATTATGTCGAGCATCAGCCAAAGTAGGGAAATGCTAAGTATTTTCCCAGGGATCCGGCAATAAGGTCCATTTATTTTCCCATGTCAGCAAGACAGACTAATGTTTTTATTTTTTTATACTTTCGTAATTTGAAAAATTGTTATCTTTTCTTTCTCTTCAAATAAAGTGCTAAAGTATTAAATTGCCACCCCCTTAAAAATGCCGATCCGGGGCGGACCGCCTCCTATACGCCACTGTGTTAGGCCAAGATACGACGGGAGACGAAGCGGATAAGCGCAGCTGCTGTCTTCCCGCAAATTTTCGAAACTAATATTTAAAAAAATGCAATTTTAAATTGCCCTTAATGATATTATGTGGGACAGTTGGGATCGGATCTCTCACCCGAAATGTTTTTTAAAAATCAAGGCCCTGAAAAGTTAATTTTGGACTCTTTCTGATCTTATGGGGTGCAACCTTCGCTTAGATAGGCGCTAAATAGTTTCATCTCCACACATGAAGTTGCTGCGCTTAGTCAGAAGTTCGTAAATAATCCAGTAATCCAGTTTAATAATATTTAACAATAAACAAATAAAAAGAAACATTTTACGACTCACAGAGGATATCCGAAACCCCTCTCCTCCCCCTGCATACGCCACTAGAAATTCCCGTTTATACATTTTTATTTAACTTTTTTCGTTGCATTTATAACATTGAAAATTGCTTGGGGGGGGGGGGGTTCCGATTTCAGGACCCCCCCCTTCCCCCCGGCTACGGCCTTGCGTTTCATGACAAAGAAGAACAGACACTATTACAACATCTAGAACAATACGTAAAAGTAATTTTCGATTATTTTTCTTTTGTATTTACCTTCCTTGAAGGAAAATAGAAAAAATGTGATGACAATGTACACATATTTATTAAGTATTATTTCAAAATGTAAGTACAATATACTTCTGGAAAAATCTAAACAAAAGCACCTGAAACCCAGGTCAAAGGCCCCCTTAGATTCAGAGAAAGATTACTACATAAGCCAACTAGACCTGGGCATGGGTCCTGGGTCCTATCTTTCTAAGAGGCCTCAATTTTTTAAAGGATTATGCACAGCATTAAGGTTATGCAAACAATATGAGTATTTTTAAGAAAAATAATAAAAAAATTAACCATTTTTTAATTGGAGAGAAAAAAACTTCCTTGAACGAGAATCTTTATCCATTCTACCGGTAACGGATTTACCACATTGTAACTGAGAGGGCCCCCCTGATCATAAGGGGCCCCTAAGAGTAAGAAGGTTCAAAAATGTACATAATAGCTGATTTACATAGTGCTGAGATGGACTAAAGGGGCCCCCAAAAATGCATTTTAACGGGGCCCCTAGCCACGCTGCATTCTGCCACTGAATTTTCAGAGGGGCTCCAAATCATTGTGGGCTTTGGGCCTCATTATTAGTTCGTTGGGCCTCGCTTAAATGCAGAGCCCCATCGGGAGCAATCACCAATCAGTCCTATTGGCTTTGGCTTAATGTCAATTTCCGTGGATTTTGAGCATTTTCCACTCAAGTTCGTGACTTTCATTGGCAAGTCCTAAAATTAAAAATTTTTATTTTTGAGAACATAGCGGTTCCGAGGCCCCCTGCTTTTCTGAGGCCCCAGGCTCGCGCCTCATGCGCCTGTTGGGTGATCCGCTACTGAAGATTTGCACCAGTCAGAGTTAATTAAACCTTGTTTTTTTCCCTTCATTCTCTGTTTTTTTTTTTAATTTAAAAGTAGTTTCCAGAAATCGCTACAAACTACTATTTTTTTTTTGTATCGCGCTAATCACTACTCTACTTTCTTTAAAAAGTAATGCGCTACACTACAAACTACTAAAAAATGTAGCTACAAAAGTAGTTTCGCTACTTGCAGCGCGCTACTTCCGACCACTGGGCCAGTGCATAGCCAGTAAAAGCAAAGAAGTTAGTGACCACTTTGAACCATGTTCCAATACTATAATGCTATATTTCATTCTGCATATAG